>JAQJVL010005727.1:0-33362 GCA_035578905.1 Stictocephala bisonia | reverse complement strand
TGCCTATGTGAACCCTCACTGTATTATTACTGTGGTTTTTCCACCGTGGCTAGTAATGCCGGTGGCGCATTAAGTTTCTTCATCCTTCTTTTGCGTCATTTTTTACCCTCTCTACGTAAGCAGCTAAGCTATTCCGTTCTGCTCGGCTAAGGATAATTTGTCGAATAATAGTGTTTGGCAAGAGAGGTCCGACAACTGCTTCTAGCTCTCTTCTTTCTGCCTCTCACCCTCTGTAATGGAAGAAGGTGTATAGTGTTCAGGTATTACACCATTCTCGTTTTGTTGTTGAAGTAGTCTTCAGCATTTTGAATTTTAGCTTTACAGTTGCCTGTTTGTTCTTGTCCGAGACTGCTGAAATGTAGGCATAAGAAAATAAGCATAAATTTCTCCCTACTCATGTATTTGCAGAAAAAAGATTGTTTTTACATGCCATCAGTTCACCAATAATCTTCCAAACAGCTTACCATATTATTGCCAGTGTGAAACACTAAGGCTAGGAACACCTTCAGTTCAGGAACAGTAAGTTCTTTCCACTTTGGAATAACGTGACTGTGGCATAGAATGTTGCCACAAAAAACTCAAGAGCATTCCTATTTGTTTTGCAAATAATGAATTCTAAAAAAACATCGTCCAACAACAACAAAATAATCCAGTAGGTTGATTTTCATTACGTATATTTACAAGGAAACTATTGTTACCACTAAAGGGGATCTATTGTAGACCTACAGTATAAGGGACCGATATTGGCAGTTGGCAATCGTGATGTCTTTCTTTATGTCAAGGTCGATCTCACTTTCTGTCTCATTCTCATCTCCACTAATACCAATATCTTCCTCACTCAAAACGTTCTCTTCATGAGATGTACTCGCCTCTATTGTTCAATACAATGACCTAATAGCTAATAATCACATAATCACAATCAAAACTTAAAAAACTCGGGATCCGGCAATAATACCAACGGGGATAAAATTGGTATGTAATCTGATAGCACACGCAGCAACAACCTTCCCCAACCACAGCTAAGCTCACACTGACTCAATATATATCAGCTGGTCTGGTGCCGACTGTAAGCGGCGTGCATCAACGCCTAAAGTCAGCGTGTTAAAGAATTATGTAAAGATATGTCTAACCATTACTTTAAAAATTAAGAGACATTGAGAATTATTTCAAAAAGACCTTTCAATGAAAATAAATACCTTTTCAGAGTATGGGATAAAAAGAATTTTATTTTAAAAAACTAGGGGAACATTTCATTGCTTTCAATCTTTTCACAGGCAGTCATTTGAAATTAAGTCCTGCCTTATCAACACGATCCCTTGTATTATTATTTTATTACCTTCTTATCACAGACAGTTGAATAATACATATCTTTACGTATGATTGTGAGGAACTTTACTTATGAGTACATTTCTGAATATCAGACTATTGATTCTATTATTGAATAATACTTACTATGGTAATATAATAATTTGGTGTAGTGTTTGTATCCATAAATACAACAAAGTAGTTGGTAATTTTATTCCCAAATACTGATTTAGAATTTTGGGTAAAAACAATATTATTGTTACGTTGAATAGCTTAAATATTTAAGTTGTTATTAAATTACTTCACTTGGATTGCAAAACTGTTAATAGACTTCACAACAAAATTAGTTAGTTTAAAAAAATGCAGTGACCCAGTTACTGGTGCTCAACTCAGCAGTTATTTCTCAACATCCAAATGTAGGATGCCTCTCTTTCAAAATCAACCTCTACATTTTTTTTTTACTTTATGCTATCTTGTATTTTTATGGTGAAGATGACAACTCATTATAACCATATCAAATTAAAGGTTAGGTTAAAGGGCACAAGGCCTGGAATTAGTATATTGGAGAGATAGGACATAAGCAAACTTACCTTAAAAGACAAGTTCACTAACATCAGAGTATTAGTAACACATACACAAAAGAATCACAAATTTTGATTGGTGGTTCTGAAAATTTGTGATTATGTGATTCTTTTGTGTATATGTGACTACTACTCTGATGTTAGTGAACTTGTCTTTTAAGGTAAGTTTGCTGATGATCTCTCCAATTTACATATTAAATTAAAATAGTTTTAATGTCTGTAAGCATCTACATGCAGTTGATAAGGTCAACTACAAACTACTTCAAATCAACTACACTAAACTGGTAATAAACTTAACACAGTTGGTTATTGAGCTTCAAAATTAACTACAAAACCTATACAGTATAAATATGTTAATAAATATTAAACATATTGAGACAACTCTAATTTACAATAAGTAA
Source organism: Stictocephala bisonia (assembly GCA_035578905.1). Lineage (NCBI taxonomy): Eukaryota > Metazoa > Arthropoda > Insecta > Hemiptera > Membracidae > Stictocephala > Stictocephala bisonia. The sequence continues at coordinate 31,075 of JAQJVL010005727.1, read as the reverse complement.
ATAAACAAAAGAACAGTAACAAAATAAATAAAAACATTACCAGTCAAGTGAAACGTGGTGAAGAATAATTTAACACATTAAATTTCAATACTACTACTGTTCAAAGTAAAAAATTCACTATACTTAAATTCATCGAGGTCAAGTACTAGAACGTAGTAAGCGAGTTGATTTAACATTTTAGGACCTAAGAAGAGATGGCTATTTTTTGTGCATTGTCAACCAATTAACTCAATCAATCAAAATCTCTTTATTACATGAATTGTACATCAAAATACAAGTCATAGTGTCTTAGTTAGTTATAATATACAATACTTTATATTACCATACAATGAATTTGTTAAAAGTAATTGTTTATTGATATGAGGTCAATTAAAAATTAAAATGAAGTTGCTACGTATACTCGGTTCACTGGTATCGCAGAACAAATTCATGAATTGAATAAAAAGCACGTTTAATTTAAAAGTCTTTTAGTAAGCTTAAAAGTTTTTTAGTGTTTGTCACTAATTTAATATTTAATGGCAGTCAACAAATCTGTTTCATTTATTAGTAGTTTTCTTTTAAACAAATTCTAATCCATGATTGTCAACCATCCGATGACGTCTAGTGTTGTAAAAATGTAAAGTATTACATATTGTTATTTTTTTTTTTTTATTCAGAAACACATACTTTATTGTCTCGTTAATGTACAATCTATATACTGTACAAATATTAATTCAGAAAAAACACGTTTTACTGGATCGGTTTGCTTTAAATTTAGAATTTATCTTAAAGACTTTTTTTGTTGATTTGTCTTATCAACTAATTTGTCATTCTTAATTCGGTAAAAGGACCTTGTAATGTCTAAGTTTCTTTTACTACACTTGAATTTTGTCATACATTTCAATAGTATTTCTCATCCTTTTAACACTTATTCTGAAGTCTAATAATAAAAAGTGTTATAAAGTCGATGATATAACCAACTACCTGACTGTTAGTAAATACAACCACAGAGAAGAAATATAATCTTTTTATTTGTCTGTGATACAACTGCCCAACTATTGAAGATCCACATGATCGTGTGTGAGACCTGAGAGCATAACATGGTAAGCTATTTGAGATAGCACATAAACAAACCCACCTTATTTTATAGAACAGTTGACTCTTGATAATCCAACAGGTATGTGACCATCGGATGACCAAAAGTGTCTGGATTACCGAATGTGATGTTATCAGCAATGGAATGCCAGCAATAGCCTACACAACTGCCATATACAGTTCTCAGATTGGTTCATACAATACAGTACCGTACTCAGTTATACATTACAGTATAGATGTATTCAGGATCGTTTAATTGAGAATAGTAGGCATAAAAAATATAATGTCAGGAACATTGATTTATTTCACTACAAAAACTAAACGAGTACAAAACATTATTGTACTAAACATATAGTACAGACTGTAGATAATATATACTGTCAAATGAAAATAATCAACAAAGTACCGTTAAAATATAAATAAAACATTAAACATGTACTGTATGTAAACATAATACAGTGTACCGTACCGTAAGATATATATAAAGATATAAATCATAAATAAATATAAGATATATAAGGCAAGGACTCATTCAGAGAACTTAATATCCTTATGGTTGTCAGACTTTTTATCCTGGAGGTCCTATGACAAGCAAAATACCTTTAAAGACCTATGCAAGCAAGCAGAACCTTATACGAGAAGCTGATATCCACCTTGAGAAACAGCCATTCTTCATCGGTGCAAAATTCAGGAACATCCTCCCTGATAAAATAAAAACTCACAATAACCAGCAATTAAGAGTGTCTACAAATGGCTACTGAACCGGCCCTTCTACACTTAAGAAAATTTCTAAACTGCTATTACGAACACTAAAATTGAAAATCTTCACTAACAAACTCTGTTTAGTCTTAGTCTTATATGTAACTTCATATTTAAGTAAATGACTCAATGCTGTTCTCGTGCATAGACGATGAGAACGTTTTTGGATGGTACGACAGATGATAGCAATATTGTGCTCAATGTTGATTGTAAAGAGCTGGACTCACAAAGTCCGTTTTCTAGATTTTACAACGAAAAATTTGGGAATGTTACTCAGTTTGATAGGTTGAAAATATTTCACACCAATATACAAAGTTTTTCTAAAAATTTAATGAAATTTTAGTTTATTTAAAATTTTAGACATCATTGTTTTTACCGAGTGTTGTTGACCAGCGAGAGGGGGAAGTGAGCATGGACGGATTCAAACTATTCCAGACTGACATACAAAACAACCAAAATGACGGTGTCATTGTTTATGTAAATAAAAGACTTTTAGTTACATGTGATTAGATTGCTCTAGGGAATGTTTACAGACTTGCTTTTAATTTTAAAATGTTTCAAGGAGGGTTGAAAAACCCCCTACTGTGACTTTCAGACAAAACAAAAACCTCTGCCAAATCCTGGTCCATCCTAAGTTACCTGATCCTAACATCCTGACCAGTCCTAAAGACCAGCAACCACCTGGTTCTAATCCTTGTAACAAAAAATCTTGCAAAAACTGCCCTATTCATTTCCCAGCCACATCCTTTACCAGCTCCACCACAGGCATTGGAGCTGGTAGGTGGAGCTAGAGGAGAGGTGGAAACCATTCCTGTGATTCCACCAATCTAATTTATCAACTCCAGTGCCAGCACTGTCCTGCCCAATATATCGGACTTACCAGTGAAACCCTTAGAAAACGTATGAATGGCCATAGACATGATTGCAAAGTCCAAAATCCTGAAAAACCTGTCTCTGCCCATACTCTTCTCCATAACCAAAATTTTGATAGTGTTACACCAATAAAGTAATCAGGTCCCTTCCTTCCCATGCCAATAGTTGCCAACTCCGAAGGATGGAATTAGCACACTAATTGATAACAAAATCCCGTTACCCACCTAATCTGAACATAAGATAGACTACTTCCCCTCAACCCCTTCCTCATCAGCAAACTTCATATATACTAACTGATAAAAACTGCATCAATACCTGAGTGTTGCTCTATGGATATACAACCCCATACCACTAAACACCCCCACCACAGCCACCTACCCAGCAATAGTCAGTCTATCTCTCTACTCACCTGAAGAAAGTGACAGTGGCATTGAAAATTTGTGAGATTATGTGTTTATTTTTTGTATGTTACTACTACTCTGGTGTTAGTGAACTTGTCTTCTAAGATAAGTTTGCTGATGTCCTTTACAAGATTTTAAAATTCACACCTGCAGGAATCATCAACGAAAGTTGTAGTTGTGATCCTATTGGTAAAGTCTCTTCCTACAAATACTTGGGCATTGTTTTTTGTATGAGGTTGAAGTGGTCAGAAAACATAAATTATTTCAAGGAAAAGATTCGGAAATACATATTTGTTTTTAAGCAACTTAGTGATATTCTGGACCAGACAGATATTAAGTTAGCATATTATGCATATATCCAGTCTCTTTTATCGTTTGGAATCGTTGCTTGGGGTGGAGCTCTTCAATCGACGATTCACCTTCTAAATATCCTACAAAGAACTATTTTGAAAATTGGGTTTAAAAAGTGTAGGAGGTAACCTACCATTGCACTTTATCAAAAGACTGGTATATTAATAATTCGACAATTGTATGTAAAGTGTCTTTCACTCCAAACATATAAATACAATATTTTCACCTGTTACACACCCATATATTACACGATATTCACAAAATATTGGTATCATACCAATAAAATTAATTAAGTCAATTTAAATGACCAATTCATTTTATGTTGCACAAGTTTCGTATAGTAATATTTGTCGAAACTTCAATCAATACAATATTTTTAGTTGCCAATCTACCGCTGTTTTTTAAAAAAAAGGTTAAATTCATTTCTATTAGAGATAGGAATTGAGGAGGCCGAGATCTTAATCAGAACCAACTACAGGTGGACCTGAACCCTGAACTTTGACTGGTCGCCACTACCCCCTCTCACCCCTTTGAATAGTTGAATTGTGTTGTTTGTCTCCCATCTCAGTCATTGAGTAGTTTTCTAGTTCTAGTTTTGTGTTCTTTTAATATAATTCAATAATAAATGTAATAAAGTATTAATAATGTTTCTCATAAATCATATTGTTAATTGTTACATGTTATATTTGTATATTAGTGAATTCCCTTATCATCGCAAGTATTAAATTAAACTTGTATTATAAATGTCAATTTCCATCGTCAGTCATTTAGCAACTCAGGTCTGCGCATAGGCTTCCGCCCATGTAGGCCATTTCCCTATGCCATACACATATTTTTGTTATTTTATAAAATGTTATGTTTTGTATTTTTTTTATTTGTTGCAACAACTTAATTATTTTATTATTTTTGTGTTATTATATAACATGTTGTATTGTAAAATGGTATGGGAAATAAAAAAATATTTTATTTCATTTCATTTGATTTATGATTATGACAATGGCCTAATGATTAAAATAACAAGTGGATGAAGCAGCAGGCTCAGTTCACAGTTAGCATAGGTGGATTGTGCAGGATGTAGCATTGTCACGGGGATTGTGCTGCTTAACAGCCTTACTGTCATCATGATAACTGGTGCTTCCCGCCTTCTGCCATACTTTGCCATTGTATATATCATGGCTGACATTGATGATGGAAGCCTGTGATCGAGTGGCATTACTAAATAAAATAGTCTCCGATATTTTTGTTTAAAGGGAATTCAACCATTGTTTAATAATTTACAGTATAGACCTCATTTCATTATTTAAATAGGTTTTATTCAATATTTTTTTTTGTATAAATAAAATGATAAAGTAAATTTAATTGTTGAGCTTTTTAATGTTTTATTCACTAAACATACAGGGTTAGTTAAACGTCTGAAGATGGCTTAATATTTTGTATTATTAATTGGGCTAGAGGATGAAAACTTTACAAATTAAATTAGGAGGTAAAAACAAAATTTTTACTGTTCTTACTGACTCCCTACCTCTGATGGGGTATGACCCCATCATAAGGAGCTGGTAGATAATTTAAATGTAAGAGTAGATAGATATGCACATAATTTTAAAGTGCTGGTCATCAGAGAAGAATGCCGCAAACTGCACTTCAAAAGGATCATTCTGTAAAAAATTACGGCAAAGCAAAGATTTTTTAAATAACCCATCAAATTCAGCTGAAAAATATAGAAGTTACTGTAATTAGTTTAATTTCCCCACATTTAAAATTTGTCTGAGTGGTTTGTTACTATATGAACTTAAAATCACTTATTAAGAATGTTATAACGTTATCCTGAAATTGCTATAACTAATAAATAACCAACACCTTATTCATACCAGGATCTTTTTGGATCAAGATACCAAAATGCTTATATTTTGTTATTGCTATCTAATTTGGGAATTCCAACCTAAACAAACTCGGAACAATTTAAAAAGTGAAATCAAACTAATTACAGCAACTTCCATATTTTTCAGCTGAATTGTATGGCTTATTTTTTTTAATGTTTGCATGATCGTAATTTTTTATGATCCTTTTAAAATGCAGTTTGCGGCATTCTTCTTTGCTTGATCAGCACTTTGAAATTATCTTATATAGGAACCCATGTATACATTTAAAATGATCTACTGACTCCTTGTGGGCCGTCCTCTATTGGAGGCAATGAGTCAGTAAGAACGTAAAAAATTAGTTTTTAACTTCCAATTTAATATGTAAAGTTTTAATCCTCTAGCCCAATTAATAATAAAATTATTAAGTCTCCAGGCTTTTTTACTAAAAAAATTCTGTATATAGAATATTTCAAATATTTATAGAAAATGCAGGATATATGTAGGGTTCTTTTATTAAATTTATTAAGTCTATGTATTAATAATGGTTAAAAATAAATAATCAAGAAGTAATGATTTTGTTTTTTAGGTGGATTATTTTACGGTTTGTGGAATCTGCAAAAAACGTCTCACACGCAACCACATGTACGCTCTGGGACCAGAGGCAGATGAGCTGAACCAAGCTCTTAGTGATGATGGTATACCAGTAAGACTATCAGACAAGCTATTTCTTTGCAAGCTGTGCCGCTACTATAGCTCACTGCGGCTGAAATACAGAGACCCTTCCTCAATGTCATCCACACACCGACTTTTTCTCAATAGCTATCGTAAAAAGTGAGTAAATTTATGTAATGAGTTAAATTTTATTATAAAGAATCCTCGGAAAGAGATTTTTCCTCTCTATAAGGTTGATGCAACTTTAATCTTAAACCAGGTCTATTGCAGCCTTAGAACTTGGCTCCAATACGAATGTCTTACAAAGTGGAACCATTATAAAGTGATCCATACTCCATATACAAGAAACTCTGTAAACATATTTTTAAGTAGTCTCCTATAGAGGGATGGATATCAAGTTAAAAAAAAAAAAATAGTATTTGTTGACTCTCTTGGCTAGCAGTATTGTCAACACTCATCTGTTGCTGATGCCCATCTCTCATAAATGTTGTCAAGTAAGCCATTTCCTGGAAGAAGACAACAAAGTTTCCTCCAATCGACCTTCCTCAAGCTAATAAATATGTGTGCTTTTCTTGAGATTGTTATCTAGACTCACTTGAGGCCAGGGGTGTTTTGCTAAATCACACCCTTTCTATCTTCTCTCAGGCTTTAAGTGAAACCTGACTCATTCATAAAACCTAAGGAGGACAACTATCTTCCAGCTTAGGTAAAGGGTTGAGATGACAAAAATCCTCTGTCCTGGGGAGTAGCCAATATGATGGCCTCAGGGGTAACAAACAGGAAACCACACTAATTGCTATCAAGCAAAATCACATTTTTGGCTAAGCTTGGTTAAATATGCATTTATAAGGCTTAGGACGATCTCATTCCCCTTTCTGAACCAGATGGCGAGCCGGCATTTCCCTTTTGGGCGAGCCGGTGGCCGAGTGGTCTAAGGCGTCAGGACTTTGAGCTTGGGTTAGAGATAGCGCTGGTTCGAATCCGGCCTAGACTGGAGGATTTATCAGTAATATTCACCTTCTACTGTACTAGTTTGCCCCCTTACTCTGTCTGATTAAGTTCCTCGCACAGATCAATAGTCTATGAGGGATGGACAGAGTAAGGTTAAGGAGGAGATCGGCATCTCAAAAAGATCCTTGAAGGTGAGGGAAACATGGGGCACATGCTTCCCCCACTTTGTTTGCCTGTTATTCCCCTGATCAATTGTCCTAGAGACTTGACAACATCTAGAAAAAGGAAAGAAAAGTTGACAGTGAATACTTCATGCTAATGAAGCTCTAAATCATTGGTTCCCAACCTGGGGGCAATCGCCTCTAAGTGGGCGATTTGGGTTATCATAGGGGTGATAAATAAGTGGGATCAGTATTCAAAGGTGGGAAATTAAAATGGTACTTTACAGTAGAATTTTAAAAACATAAGTTTACACACTTATCCACATCTTTAAGGAAATCTGAATCTCTTATAATCTTGTTTTCATCAACACATTTAGTTCAAAAAGGGTTTAGTTCTGTTGTAAAGCTCCTAAAAAAATAAGAAATAAGTTGGACATTTGCTTCAAAGAAGACATGCGACTAAACTTGATGAAATAAAGCCTGATAGTCAAGCTGTAACTGAAATCCATTGAAAAGGTAGATCAAACAATAACAACCTTTTTCAAACTTAGTTTTTCAAAATTGAACTATCAATTTAATAATTTTTGTAGATTCAAATTAAAAAAATGAAAATATGTACTTAATATTTCCTTTTCCTCACATATAAAAAATATATATTCCTGAAAATATATACTCCTTTTTTTTTAATGTCTGTCAGTGATCTTAAATATTTATTCATCTTGTTTGTTTGGTTTTTTAAATCATTAAAATGTACATTTTAATTTTTTCTGTTTTATTTAAGAGTGACTAGATAAAACTAGTTTGGTTTTTATTATATAGAGTAATAACACTGTTTGTTTAAAATAATAAAACTGCTATATTATTTACAACAAAATTTTACTTTACTAAAATTAAGCGTAATTATAAATAAATGGTAACAGTTATAACTGGCTCAAACTTTCTCCCTTTTACTTTTTTTTTATTATGTCGGGGATCTATGGACGAAACACACATGAAATCATCTCCTTTGCATTAATATGTAACAACCTCCGAAAATGTTGACCATGAAAGAGTTCATACTACAAGACTTCTACAGTATTTATAATGAATGTCTCTACCCTCCTCCCAATTTACCTTCAAGAATAAGTGAAATCTCATTTCTTTTTGTGGCAGGGTGAAGGGTGGCAGGAATGATTCTATCACTCTTACATTCGTATGTAAATATTAGACGCCGACACAACATTGTGCTTATTTTAAGGCGAATGTAAATGATGATATGAGTATGGATTAGTTTAGTCTGGTTACTAACTGAGTTCAACTGTTCATCAGAAAGGGCAATTTATTAGTAGCCCAACAGCCAGGGCAACTAAGGGAGCTTTACGTCGAATCTGAATCACGTAGTATTGGTCTGATTTTCAGTTAATTGACAAGCCCGATACTCAGTTATATCCCCCATACAATATACATACAATGATTACCACCCAACATGGACACCCCAAACTTCTCTACAAGTGTCCACACCGTTAGCAACCATTGATCGGACGCCATGTTGGTGTTAATTGGACTGAGCATCCAACATATCGCCTACAATCTCCACAACACTTTGTCCCCAAGTAGCTGAGTTACAGCACTGCGCCACCAGTGCTGCCTATACTCTAGCTGTTGTATAGAGTTGAAATAGCACACCTGATCGCCTTTTCTCTCTTTAAATCCCCTACAGGTTTTTTAATTGAAACTTGTGACTCCTTTCCTCAAGTTCACTACCACCTGGAAGTGGCCATCCAGCTGAAAGCCAAGAAAGTTTCAAAAACTTTCTGCGGGTTCTGCTTGTCCATACCTACCTGAGATTGTAGATATGTGACTGCTCTGTGTTTTAACTAATCTGTCTTATATCCTGTCTGCAGAGCAGCATTTGTTTCTTTATCTCATATTAGGGTTCCAAGGCAGATTTTAGTTGACTTTCCTATCAAAATACCTTCCACAACAAAAACCACAATAAGTCCACAAATGTGCTGACCCCACATCAATCTTGGTGTATTAATGTAAGTTTGCATATTGACACAGAAGAGTGAGAGTTAGCCTGGGCTAACTTCAGACCCTTGGGACAGAGATACTTCCTTACATACGTTTTACAGATTGTTATTTTAATTCTTACTGAAATAGGAATATTTTTAGTTAGTTTGGCCATAGTATCAAAGGTACAATATTTTATTCACTGACATGTAAAATTATGGTCAGAGAACGAAAGTTGAGATAGGCACAAGCACAGCGAGTAATGTAGTTGACATTCAATCCAACAGAGATCTTCCTTAGTATTTGAATAAAATGATAAAATTGAACACAGGTATATATCTCATTCAATAAAATATAATTTATTTGTAATTTCATGGAAAAATACAATGGTGTCATGATATCTAATTTATACAGTATTATTAAGTGTTTCAAAAGTTCTATGTTTGTTCTAAAACAAAATGGTTTTGTTTGGCTTAGGCAGTTAGTAAGTATTCTCTAACTAATATTACACTATTTCTTGAATAACAAAATTGAATGGTAAAAATTGCTCACATCATTAATCATGGTTTGCTGTTCAGTACTTTTACTTTGATACAATGTTCAGCGTCACTGGATAAAAGGTCAAGCATTAAAATTTTAACCAGTGATTTTCAACAAAACATTAAGAAAATTTAGTAAAATACATTAGTCAATAAATATTATTGTGATAAAATTTGCTAAACAGAACAGAAAGCTTGATTTATTCATTTGTATTCTATTTTTTATTGTTATTAATTTTTTCAGAATCTTGCAATACCATGACATCCCAGTTAGTGACAGTGAGGAAGAGGGAAAATGTGTTGGAGAAGAGAATGTCTCAGAACCAGCAAAATCAAAGAAGAAGAGATCTAAAACAAAAAGTCTGGATGGTCATGAATCTAAGAAGAGGGGTTTGGATAAAGAGGAAAAGTCAGATACAGGAAATGAAGATAGGTCGAATGATTCTCAAATGATTGATTACAGTTACTTGGACACATTAAATGTCCATAGAGAAGTACCTACCACACCAACAGGAGATTACAGTTCTTTGAGTGACTTTGACAGCCAAGTTAGATTCAGCAATATTGCTTCTCTTTTGAATCCTCTGGAAGGAGCCCAAGGAACTGTATATCCATCGGATTCACAAAATAGGTCTAGAGGCGAGAAACCTACACGCATCCAAGTAAAGTTTGGGAATCTCAACATAGGGAAACTGAGCAATCTAAATATTGGCCAGGATACAAGATCCTCTAATACTGCCACCCCAACAAATGAGAGACCTCCTTATCTTCCAGGAGAGAGGGAACTCAATTTAGCAGGGGAATTTGAGTTCCATGGTGCACTCAATCCTAACTCAGGTTGGGAACGTTGTTCTTCTACCATTCAGTTTGATAGAGACACAAAAAAGCTGTGGCAAGAGCTTCAAAGGCCCTATGGTAGTCAGTCAAGCTTCCTACGACATCTTGTAATACTTGAAAAACACTGGCGAAATGGTTCCCTAGTATTAGCTGAGAACCCTAATCCAAGAGCAGTTAAGTATATTAATAGTGTTCAAAATAGATTACAAGCCTATGATGGGGCAATATCTCCAGTGACTGTTGTTGTGATCACATTATTAGCCAGATCGTCCGGCTGGGTTACATCGGCCTCAAAAACACCGAGGCCTAGGTCTTCCAACCTGTCAATTATCTTCTGTGCTCCCACGCCGTTATTATGGTATAATAGCCCCCTTCCCAAATGGGTTCCTCTCCATGGCGAAATGTTCAAGTGAGTAGGCCGCTACCAACCACCCCAGAAGTAGACTTGGTGCTTCTTCCCCTACTATTACCCCCTAACACCCCGCTGGTGACTTTTCAATGATTCGTCACTGCTCCCCCTCCATACAGATTTCCTTCAGGACCTCGTACAATCAGACTGCCCACACCCAGTCCTACCTACAGTTCTCTAAATTGCCGGGGTCAACACAACGTAAGGCCAGTTTCCATTTCTTATCAACAGTTCAAGAGAATAAGATTGGAGAAACCCTGCATTGCTGCAAGTCAAGTATCTGTAACTGCTCCTGCTCCAAAGAAAGAACCAACATCTACTGCGACAAGTGAGTCAGCATCTAAGGATTTCGCCCCTCTCATTTCTGATGTAAGGTCTCTAGCAACGTCATCCTCATCTGATTGGAACGAAAGCTTTAGGCAACAACAGCAGAAAATGCTTAAACAGAACTTTGCCAAGTATTATACTCCTATTCTGCCTAAGATCCCAAACTCTCTGACTCTCACAAGCTTCCCACAAACCACGGCGCTGGTAATGAAAACTGGATCTCTGACCATTGAGAAGGCTCCGAGTGACAGCTCATCCAAGCCTACTATTATACCTCCAGAGAAGCCTTCTATCAGTGTCTTCAGGGAAACAACCCCCAGTGAAAAGAGTTAAATCACTCAGTTGTTCTCCCTCTTAGCCTTTTGTGGTTAATGACTATTATGTATTTAAATTGTGATTTAATAGAATATTTTTGTAAGATTTTCATCATATTTTTGATGGTTTTGTTTGGACTAGTTAATAATTTATTTAAAAGTATTAACTGCTTTAGAGAGCTGTTCCTCAAGAAGGTAGGGGGTACTACCAACATCATATTGATGTTAACTGCATGGATTCTTGGTTCTGAATTCACTGCTTTTGGCAATTGTTATTTTATGTTATACCAACTGGTTGGTGCATATCATTAACATCTATTCTGGGTAAGGCAAGTATGAATATTGTAATTTTCTCATCTGTCTTGCTATACAAGTTTTAGTTTAGTTTGTAGAGAATTTTTAGTGTTCAATATTAACTTATTTTTTTTAAACACCTAGTTACTTTTTTACAATATATGTTTTACGATGGTCTGTTAGTTACAGTTTTATTATTATTTATTATGTAATGGAAAGCTTGTGGTTGTTTTTATATAATCTAGTCAGAAGGAAGTGAACAAGTTTATATTTTACAATCACTGTTCTTTTTTATTTTATTAAAAACATGAATCAATATGGATGGCTTGGTTGTAAAATATCACCTTGTTAACTTACTTCTGCTCAGTGGCTGAATTTTGAGACTCAATTTTTCTATCAAAGATAATCAGCACTAGTTATATCATCATGTATTTATTCTAAACTGTACAAGGTATTATATTATGTTTATTATCATCATGTAAAAATTAATCATTATAGTGCCTGAATTTTTATTTTATATTTGGTGTGATTAGTTAAGCCGAAGGGTATTTATACTGTATCATTTGAGTCATGTAAATCTTGATTTAAGATATTCATCTGTAAATCCTATTATTTACTTAGTGTTATTGTTATATAATATTAATCAATATGAAGACTGTCATATGCGAAAATTAAAAAATTTATCTTGATAATTTTCTTATTTGTTAAACCACTCTAGCTTTGGATGTGCAAATAATGTATATAGTTTTGTAATGTTTAGTTACTAAACAGTTACTCTGGAAATAAAATAGATTTTTGAAGTTAAATAAAATTTATATTTTGTCTATTAATTTTTCAAACAATAGGATGACATTGTATTTTTTTAGCTTCATTAATACGTTGTTGAATGGTGAAAATCGTCAAAATTATACTTTTTAGTTAGTAAACAATAAACATTTGTTATTGTGTAATTTGTCTCCTAATGCTGAGAAAGTAACTGAATCATTAAACAATTGAAAAAGAGTTTAAACACTCGTATTAATAATAAGGTACCTTTGTTGTCTTCAGCTTCAAAATCCTATTGTATTGGATTACCGGTTTCAGAGCAAGGACTCCATGGTCACATCCACTGTGCATTGTCAAACACTTAAAATCAGTCACATTAAAAACATTTATAATGAAAATTTACAAAAAAAACACACGATAACACGGCCGGCTGGTATGATCCGGACTCTTGGAGTTCTTGCTCCGAAACCGGTAATCCAACACAATAGGATTTTTAAGCTGAAGACGACAAAGTTCGTTAACCTTATTATTTGTCATGTATATATCAGCTCAGGAGGCTTAACAATGAATAAAATAAACTCATCTAAACATAACTGCAGTGAGACTAGGTGATCTCTGACATACATTCTTACATATGAGACGCCGACACAACGTTGATGGTATTTTAAGACGAATATGAATGGTTATATGAGTGTGGATGAGTTTAGTCTGGTTACTAACTGAGTTCAACTGTTCCTCAGAAAGAGCAATTTATTAATAGCCCAACAGCCTGGTAAGGACAAGAAAATAGTTAAAAATGAATTCTGCTATCCGAAAGGAATCTAGGTGAAAGAAAGCCAAGCAAATTTGATGTCTTGGAGTTTGCCCTCCATGTTTTCATGTGATATTAGAGACACGTAGATTTGTGGTTCAGCTCATGCGTACACAAACACACTTTAGTGATGTTTTCATATACAAAATGCTCATTTGAAAACTTGCCACGTTGGTTGCTTCAATACCTTAGAAGTTAACTGTTTAAGGAGTCCTTTATTACTTAGTGTGGGAACCAAAAAGAAAATATTTCCGAAAATGGGTTGTTACCCCTAAACCCCCTCACCTAAACTAAACATTTTCAAATTGTGACATATACCTTGTAGTACCTCTAATGAAGCCCATTAAAAATGTAGAGTTTTGGTACAACAAATTTTTAAATTGCACCAACCTTTTAACCACTTTGTATGTAATGGGTTCCTGTGTAAAATTACTATTTCAACCTTCATTATCAGTACACCGATTTCAAAATGTTTTATGCCAAATTATACTCAGCATTACTAAGGCTCTTTATTTTGATTGTTATCACACCATATTGTCCTATTTGAAAATGTTCAAGTTTAAGTTGAAAATAGGGTTGGTGTTTTTTATATTTTTTATGACTAAATAATACACATTTAACTAAAACTGTTTAATTTGGGCAGGTTTTTGAAAAAGTTTTATAGTATAACTTTACCCATTAAGAAATGTTATAAAATGTTTTTCTGGAAACAATGAAAAATAGGTTTTTATACACAGAGACTAAATGGTTGGTTGGATAGCAAAATAATGGGCTTTCTTTAGAGGTTTTACTATAGGTTCAATTTGAAGATTTTGAGTTTAGTTGTGAGGTTAGGGGTAACAACGTATTTAGAAATATTTTCTTTTTGGTTCCCCCAATAATTAATAAAGGTTCCCTGAAACAGAACTTTACCAACTTGTTCGTTAATGAAGCAACAAAATGTGTAAAGTTTTCAAATGAATACCCTGTATATCACTGAAATTAAATTCAGTTTTTATATTCTAGGCCATGAAGGAGTCTGGATCCGAGATTTCTCAATCAGAGGTGAACGGAACATAACTTGAAAATTTGTAAAATTGATAATGTACATCTGAGAGGTTCGTAGTTTTAACAGCATGGAAAAACATTTTTCAAGGTGTTACTATACTGGTAGTGCAAGTAAAATTTTTAAATATTCCAAGTTTCATAATAGTACAAGCAGAGAGAAAAATATCAATGTGAACACTATATTTTTGCTGATATTGCTTCAGGGGAAGATATTTGCATCCACAGCAATCCTTATTAAGCTGTAAGTGTCCCCATAGGGCTGCCATAGACCAAACATAATACAGACAAGTCACCTTGCGTGTTTTTAGACCTGACATCTAGCGGCTGTTTGGTGAAGCATCACATTTTTTATATTACTTGACCTCTGATACTGCTAAACAAACGACGATTATGATAGCTGAATTGTTACTTGTGTCTATGCCAATGCCAACCAAAAAATTAATCCTTTTAAGGGTCAGCAAAATTATAAACATAGGTTCTGTTTAGAATATCTATCATTTTAAAATGAGTAGAGCTAAGTGTGAGTGGGAAAAGTCTTCTCTGAAAACAGCATTGATCTCCTTGCTCAACACGTGCGTCGAAGCTAGAGGTGTATTCCTGAGTATAGACTGGTGAAGGTTATTGGATATAAAGCTTGGCATTGATGAGATTAAAACCATACATACACAAATGTTGCGATGACAATATTTTCATACTGGCATTGTATGACTAAAATGGAGGATGTGTGCAAACCACCTAATAGGTTATGGTCAGATGCTGTACTTTCAGTTTTCGATCACCTTGTCCTGTATGTTGGCAGCTTTAATATTCATCACAGCCAATGGAGTTACTAATTAGACGATAATGGTAGAAGCCTAACCAACTGGACTGAAACCGATATCTGATTTCTTGTAGGCTTATATTATGCTAAAGAAACTAAATCTTCTCAGCTTTTAAGTCTTAGTTGAGTTATTCCCCGAACTCGTGCTTCTGTTCATGTGAACGATTTGTAATACTCCTAGATATTAGGAGTATTGTTCTTGGTGCATTCACATTCCAGGCATGTACTGATATCTGTAGGAATTATGGTTCCTGTAGTCCAATCTATTTCCCAGCTTTAATGTAAACTTGACTGTGAGGCCTTTACATCAAAGCATGAAGGTGGGGCATCAGGTTCATTCCACCTTTAATAAATAATTATTATGATTTCACTAGCTTTGTCGTTTTCTTTGACAAGGTGTTTATCCCTAGAGACTTCTGGAAAAATAAATACCGAAATTGAGCCGAGAATCTGTTCAAAAGACTTGGAAGAAACGGAAAATTCTTGACACAGCTGTTTCCTTTGTTGCACTCTTTCGGTAATACTAGAAGAAATAAGTGGGTAAATACAATACAAAATCTAAATTTTACTCACAGTAGCAGTTAATTTGAAAAATCTCCCCCGGTAAGCACTTGAAAAAAGCGCTGAGCTGCACCCGAGATCTATGGATATAACAAAACGCATTGTCAACTCATATAAGTCAACCTTCTGACGCTTTTATACAAAATTAGTAAGATCAAGAGAAGTCCACAGGCACCGTCAGAAGTATCTAGGTCCTTCACTCTCCCAAGTTAAATGAGGCAGTCACGGATCACGGCTCTGCCAGTTTGGAAGGCAGCTGGAATATATGAAATCTTCCTGGAATTTCTAAAACATGCTGGTACTAGTAGTACTAAAGTAAAACATTGGCTTATAACAGTTTTCAATTTCATATTGACTTCTGGCTATATGCACAAAGCTTTTAAAAGTGGTAGCTATAAATATAGTTAGTTATTAATAGTATAACCTTTAAATTTTGTTTCCTGTATAATTTGGGAAATGTGACCCCAAGACGTTCTTTTCATGGATTCTTCAAATAGTATACTTCTTGTGCTAACTTTTTTTCTTGATATCATGGATTGTTACCATGAAATATTACCAATAACAACTAGTTGGTGTGGTATTATTACCAATAACAACACACCTGTTGGTGTGAGTTGTTATTTATTAATTGCTTCTCAAGTAACAAAATAAATGTGTAGAGACTCGCAAACTCTCTTCGCCGTTTGCCCACCAGGCGCGCTTTTATCAGTTGCTGACATCCGCGTTCTGCAGATGAACATAACAGTACTTCCAGAGTCTTGCTTAAAATGTTGACATAGTTGAGTTTGACTAGATTAAATGTTAAATTGGTTTTGTTTTATTTAAAAATATTAAAGTGGAACAATAATTATTTTTGTTTTTTATTGAATGAGGGAATAACATTAAAATCTGATCATTAGAAGTTGTAGACAATTCAATTTTATTTTTAAAAGGCCTAGTTTAAAATGTTACATTCATAAATTTGTAATCTTCATTTGAATTGAACATTGGCCTTTTGGATAATTAAATCCAATATGGCGGCCAGTTTAAGAAAACTTATTAAGTAGCCCTGATTTTTTTAAAGTCATTTTAAAATTTGTAAACTTATTTAAATTTTCTAAATGTATATAATATTTACCGTAGATGCAACAGATATGGTGTAAAAACCACTGAGAAGAAATACACAAAGGTCGCATTCAATAATGTGTGTCGAGTAACTATTTCTCTAGTAAGCCGTGCCATGGCAGGGCCAGCAACTGTTGGTGCCTTCCATATGAACCCTATCTTCAAGGATAAATCCAGTAATTATTAGTACTGATATACATTTGTTGTAATCAGTTATTTATAACTACCACTGAGGCGTTCGCTGCACCCATAAGGAAGCGACCTCTGTTTTTTTCTGTGGCTGAGTTCATATAAAAAAGTTTCTACTCGAAACCATAATAGAGTGATGTGGCCAAAACGTGAAACGGTGTCTGCGTAGTTGTAATTTATTTATAATTGCCACTGGGGGTTCACTGTCCTTCTCCCCTGTGCATAATAATAATAATAATTAGTATTGATTTTATTTCGGATAGAAATTTATGAATAATATGTCAAAACTTAATTTATTGATAGATTTAAATTAGGTAATAAATTGTTTTCTTTTAGTTTGTTGTGCATAACTAATTACAAAAGTAATTAAAATAATTTAATGTTATTTTAATTACTTTTTCATTAATCATCACATGTTTCATTTTTAATTCGTCTGCATATATTATCTAATTTATTTAAAATAAGACAAATAACTTAATTGAAAGAAATTGTTTTTAATCTAAAATATTTTGGGTAATATGTTACCCAATTAATTTAATGGATTCCTTTACAATCAACTCAAAAAAGTACTGTAGATTAGTACATTAAAAAACTATAGAACATATTATTTTAAATGTGATAAAAATTTTCGCGGGCGCAGCAATTACCGGAAGCGCCGCGCCCCTCTCCTTGCGCTGCAAACTGTTTCCGGTACTTAATCGGGCCATTTAAATAGTAATGGTTTTATTTCAAGTGTTAAATAGTGTCTGCCTCATAATAAATATCTGGTAGAATGTAATTTCGTTGATTATTGATTGTGAATAAAATTACAGTTAGTAGCCACAAAGTGGGGCCTTCTTATTTCGGACTCTGTAGGACTATAAAGAATGTGTTTTAACCTTTAGTATGTTTCTACTTTATTTGTTCACTGAGATAAGTCAACTATCGTTCAAACTCATAGATAATAATCTGAAAGAACGATTTTCACCTTTTCGGTGTGTTGAGTTTGTTTAAAATTTATTTGTGCTACTAAAGTTTAGAAGTATTTAACACATGTGTGTTTGTTAGGGTATAATTTTGTTTTAATTATCTCTTTTTATTCATGCACACTAATAACAATTAATTAACTATTATATTATCATTATTATAGTTATTTTAGAATTAGAAATATTTTCAATCTTATAAAAAATATGAAATGTTTCTTATAATATTATTATTTGTACCTTAACATTAAATTATTTTAATTACTTTTGTAATTAGTTATGCACAACAAACTAAAAGAAAACAATTTATTACCTAATTTAAATCTATCAATAAATTAAGTTTTGACATATTCATAAATTTCTATCCGAAATAAAATCAAAACTAATTATTATTATTATGCACAGGGGAGAAGGACAGTGAACCCTCCAGTGGCAATTATAAATAAATTGCAGCATAAAGTTGTCTTTTATAATGTCTTTACAAAATTAATAAGTGACACAAATATGCCGTTTTTTTATTAAGTACTTGTCTCAAACTAAATGAACCTTCCTTTAATTTTGTCTGGTATATGTGTTACAAACATTTTTTTGTGTTACTTTTCAAAACATAATTTTACGTCTGTTAAATCTGTTATTAAAAATATTTCTGTTAAGTGATGAAATATTGCAATTTTGTCATTAAGAACTGCGTGAGCTATATTGTAGCTTTTTTTTAAAATGCCTTAAAAATATTCCATACATTTTATGCACAGTATCTTATATTAAGTTGACCAGTAAACTCACGAAAAACATGCTAACCCTAGTAAAATGGTGATAGTTCCATATTAATTGAAATAATAATCCATGAAATTTCATATTTTTCCAAATAATCACGTATAAAGGGTTGTGCAAAAGTCTGGAATATATTTATTATTTTTAAAACTATTGAAAG
Organism: Stictocephala bisonia; assembly: GCA_035578905.1. Lineage (NCBI taxonomy): Eukaryota > Metazoa > Arthropoda > Insecta > Hemiptera > Membracidae > Stictocephala > Stictocephala bisonia. The sequence continues at coordinate 12,072 of JAQJVL010005727.1, read as the reverse complement.
AAATGTAAAGAAACTTTGTATTTATGTACATTTCCCTATACCAAACATTTAGACATATGTACTTGTTTTCTCATAGCAAGGTGATTCCTACGTAGGATGTTTTAAACATTTTAAATGTAAGCCTACTTTGATTTATACCTTATTTTAAAGGTCTTTGTTAGTAAAACACAAAAGTGCAAACCTGAGGTCGAAAGGATGACCAAGTCAGAAAATATAGCCTCTTAAAGAATTTAATGTCATATAACTAATACTGCTTAAGAACAAGGCTAAGATAGTTTGTTATTATCTATTGCTGCCTAGAGGTATAATTTAACTGATAGAATATTATAAATTAATTCATTTTCACAAAAAAATGTAACACATTATTATAATAATTTCCTAAAAATGTTTTAGGGTAAACCTATTGTCAAAAGGGTTTTAATAATTATTCTTATTTTCATTTTGTCAAATCCCTATACTGTATATAATACTTAAAACTCTGTTTTTATACACAACTCCTCCCTTATTTCTTAACCAATTTAAACGGTTGTTGTGTCAACAGATTTGCCCCTGTCGTACCCTGAAGGGCACGGGAAGCCCTCAAAGTAAATTTTTCAGCCATAAGAATAACATGAAGAGAGATTTAAATAAATCGAAAAGTAACAGCTGTTCAAATGTAAATAATGATTTACAAAACGTTTTAACAGCTGTTGGAATGTAAACAATGCTGTTTGTAATACTGATGAGGTTAATTTCATAATGTTAAACCAGGAAATTGTTCTAGGCATGGTTTTAATGGTAATTTAATGCAGTTATTTTATGTATCTAGTTAATCATCAGCTGTTAAACAAAAACAAATGAAATGAACAAGTTTGAAATAGCTAAGTAGTATAATTATTGGGTGTTTATACTTAGAAGTAGGTAGCAACGCAAGTAATGTGAGTGAGATACTGTAAATAAATTTAATATTGTGATTTTACGTTATCCAGTTATTTGTAGTCAAAATTCAAAGGCCGAAGGCCGATGTGTAACGGGCGCATCGAATGACGGGGTTGGCACGCATAGCGTGCAGGGGTGTCCCCTAATAGCATTCTTATTTTTACTACGCAGTTTTTCTTTATGATTGTTAACGATCAACAACTGGGACCTCAATATCTTAAATAAATAGCTGTATAACTAAGAAGAATTAGATCCAGATTTTTATTCACCAAAACACAAACATTGCCACTGGTAATAGTCAACAAAACATAGTTTATACAACAAGTCTTAGTCTAAGTAATACAATGCATACGAGGAACAAATCAAGTCATTTACATACAAAGTCTCGGATGCAATAGTATTCACCCTGTATCAAGAATGCTTTTAAGGTGTTTTGAATTTGTTTAGATTTGAAATTGACTTTAAATACAGGACAGAGCATTGTACAGTTTAATGCAATTATACTGGATTTGTTTCTGAAAAAACCTGATTATTGACGTGGAACTTCTAAATAGTCATAATTTCGGCGTGAGTAAGAGTTATATATGCGTCACAGTTAGTAAACAGGTGAAAATTTCTTTTCAAAAAGGTGACTGATTCTAAAATATTTTGTATTTTCTGACTAGATCATCTTTTTAGCATCAGGTTTGCACTTTTGTATTGTACAAATACCTTTAAAATAAGGTATAACTCAAGGAAGGCTCACATTTAAAATTTCTAAAACTTCAGTCATGGGCTATCTCCTGGTTAAACAGAACCACGAAAACGAGTAAAATATGTAAAGAGACATGTACATAACTATAAAGTTTATTTACATTTCTTTTAATAGTTTTAAAATTAATAAATATATTTCAGACGTTTGCCAAACCCTGTATATGAATTATTGGTACTGTATAGCTTATGCTAAATGTAGTTCTAATATTTGGATTTTGTATTCGATTTGCAATATTTTGGGTGGAATCTGATAAATTAAGTTTCACTTATTAAATACCAGACTAGGCTATATTAAAAATAAAAATACTATGTATCGTAATTTGTTAATACACTTATTAAAATCGTGAGTCAAACGATGTTAAAACTATTGATTTTCAACTCCATTTTAATTGATAATAAAATTTAATGCAGAATTATTATGTAGGCCCACTGTTGATTGTTACGTGAGAAATCATAACGTTTTACCTTTTTGTAATCAATTGGAATCAGTAATCGAATTTGGCATCGGAATCTGTCAATTTTGGAATCGACCCATCCCTGTGACTGTTAGGAAAATTAAACTTCCATCTATAGATGGGGTTCGCAGTAGCATGAATGAGTTCACAATGAGTAAATCAGTGGGTTTTATCTGCCTGCACAAGTGAATACTCTAAATTTAAATTTTAGTCACTGAACAACAGAAAATGTTAATAGTCTCGAATGGCTTTGTTGCTCTTTAAACAGTAAAAAAATAATTTACAAAATACATAATTATCTGTACAGTTCATTTTAGAGGTATCTATAATGTATATATAATTAAGGTTATTTGGTAACACGAATTACACTATCTTGTAAGAATGCTGCAGATATTCCGGGTGAGAATTATGAAAAATAAATGGTAACAGAGAATAACGAAAGAGGCAAATTAACTAAATAGCATAGTCCCTATAATAATAAAATCTGTTTGATTTTTCTCATTCCAGTCTAAGTTTTTAAACCACCCTTTGGAAGAAGTATTTTTTTATGCCAAGAATTATTCAATGGTTTGCTGTTACATTTAAATTAAAATAACATATGGAATGAGTCATGTCAGGTTACGCGCCTAAGTTTGTCTGATTGTAGGATGGTTCAAGTGATGTGCCTGAGGTGTAGCGGTGCAGTGAGGGAAAAGGTAGTTGAATCTGTAGATTCAGATTGAACCAAAGAGGGGGAGCTATTCTGGTGAAAGTTATACTCTCTGCCGCTAGAGTGCGGTCAGGGTCAGACGCAAATCGTGTCTAGCCTGAAGCTAGGTTAGTTAACATCTAGACAGTCACCACTGATTGTCAGTCCGGTACAGATCGTGACCACGTTCACAACTTCTATAATGGCCAGGTCCATCACATCCGTCTCTACTGTCGTCTGTTCAGGAAGCTCGTTGTTTCCAAAAAGTGTTTTATTTCGGAAGTGTTCCAACTTCAGCTCAGTTAAAACAGTTTTGAGTCAACCCCGTGGCGCCAGAAACTTCCCTGGCGTGAGATATTTGTCTTCCAGCTCAGATTTAATTGTAAACTCGCCCCTAGGGCCTGTAGACATTCCAGACGTCACTCTGTCCAGCTACGTATGGAGGGACTTCGAGGAGTTTTCCAACAAACCGGCTATAGTAAGTGACTTTTATCTGTTTTTATCAGCTGTGCCGAGATACGTCGTACCATTGGCTGTTGCTATGGTTACCTGGACACTAGAATCAGCTGGGCTCGGATCGTCTGATGCTCGAATAAATCTTGACTCAATTTTGCATGTTACTTAACTAAGCAATTAGTAAAATACTTATACACAAATTGACATATCTTTTTCGGACGTATACTACATTAAAATTAAATTAAAATTTAATTTTATTCCCAGTAAATATTCTTTGACATATCAAAAGAAATCTCAAAGCACTTCAAACGGATTTAGCATTTCAAACTGATTTTTAAATATAAAATAGCTATTTTTTTTGTTTTTAAATCTAATCAATGAACCTTTTATTTCCAAATTGTCTGTAAGGTCTAAATATGTTACAACACAATAAGCCGTTCGTTTTTTGTATGAATTTTTGTTGATATTATTTTTGTCATCACTCGATTAGAAAATTATCTAAAAGAGGCTCTATATTCAGACAATTATTTTTGACGTCTTAGTGAATAACTATAAAATCATTTCACTAAATATAAAATAAGCCTACAAAAGTTATCTCCTTACCTAAGGCTATATAAGTATGGGATGTTTTAAAACGCTATCATTCTCCACGTCTCCAGGAAGTGCAATAGTAATACCGATTTTTATATTTTACAATACGTTACTCAACGCTGCAACTATTGCAACAAATAGCCTGCGCTTGATAATTCGCTTTGGTTACAAACATTTTACACAATAGCGACCAATGAACTCGACTGTCTTTGTAAAACGTTTTGATAATTTTCTTGAAATTTTTAATAGCAGACACAATTCAGGGATTTGGAAGACCTGTCATATTTTGTTAATATCGGTAAAAGACGTGTTCCAATCGTTCAGTTCATATTTTCCTTGATTAATTTTGCTCGTTCTAAAATATAAAAATGAATATGGTTTTACTTGAAATATGTTTGTGCAATAAATCAAATAATATCGTAATTTTAACCTCCTCAGTTTAAATATTTATTCCAGAAATCAAACTGATAATGTTTATCCTAAACTAAATAAATTACTCTTCCCTACGTGTCATTCTGAACATTTTCGCCCATGGCTGAGGTTTTATCGTCGGTAAACCTGGAAAATACGAAAATTTTTTTTCTTCCTATCAGTGAATCGTACCTGGAGAAGGAAGTCAGTGATCTAGTTGACGATTCAGTCACCTGTTGAATGTAAATCCGAACAAGGCAAATGCGTCATTATGTAAACACTTAAGACTGATGAACTTTGTCGCAGATAAGTGACGAACCCTAGAATCTCTTCCGTGTCGTATTTTGCAAGCTATCTGTAGACTTTGGATGTTGGACCTAGATAGCGTGTCCGCACACAGCTCGCCAGTTTTGCACAAATAAATCAGCGGTTTAACGTACTATCATTGGAGTATTCAGTTACTGAGTGGTGTGTTTAAAGTTATACTATGAGGGGGTGGGGGTAGTTTTAGTTCGGTCTAATCTTCAATGAATGAATAAGAACTAAACAATATTGACTATTTACCATCAGTTGCTTTTCTTGCCAAATCGCGCCAATGATGGGCAACAAATTTTAATTTCAATTGAAAAATGTCTTTATTTCATAAATATTCAGTATTTGATCTTAATATACATTAATTATACTTTCAACCAAACAAATTAAATGCAGTTATAAAAAATTCACAAATTAATCACATTATAATATTGTATTTGGGAAGAGACAACATTTAACGGCTCTGCCCCCCCCCCAGTTCCCCAAATAAAAAATATGCTCAAAAACTCAAAATTGGGTAATATCAGGGTTAGTGTTTAGAGGGGGCCGACTGACACATGTAAAAACGTCATTCAAACTAAAAATAAAACTCAAATTATATTTATTTGCATATTATGTATAAGTATTAAATATAAATTATATTATAATGATACATATAAGTAGTTAAGCTTACAAATTATTAAATTTATGATGAATTGGCTACCCTCTATAATGATGAAGTAACTATTTTCAACTATTGCCCATTACAGTTATTGTTGAGCGTTGCTCCCCTTTGTTTCTTTACAAAACAAAATTAGGTTTGGGGGCCCAGCTCCCCTAGCCCCCCCCCCCCGGGCAATGTTAAACTAATACACCCAAGTGGCGTATCACATTAAAAGTATTCGTCTCTTAATTACTAATATACCATCAGATGTTAGAAAAGACTATGTTTATTAGCTCCACATGTACAGTGAAAACTACTGTAGTTTAAATCTCTGTACTTGTTCAGTTCCAACTAGAATAACAATTATTAAAACTTATAATACAATTTTAAAATTTTTATGTCGTAACGTAAAATAAAACGAGGAAAACAATGGTGTGATTAGATTTTTAGCAGGTCCATTACGTCCTTAGAAATTCGCCTTCAAATTCGGGTGCACATAATTTCTGCCCCGACAGTAGGTAGTTTTATCTGTGCCGTCATCCACACTTGTATGTGTGCTGACAGTGGTTGTGTTAGAGCCAGGGCCGCCCAGAGGGGGGGGGGCAAAGGGGGCAAATTGCCCCGGGGCCACACAGACTTAGTTCACAGGGGGGGCCACATTTCATGCAACAAAAAAGAAAATACTTAATAATCTACTAGATAAGAAACGATTCAGGCCTGTATCAAAATATCAAAAGTGATATTAGGCCAGATAAGTCTTCCAGTTTTAGTTTTAAAACGTTTAAACTAAACCATTGGTTTTATAGCAATCAGGGAGCCTTTTGGAGCAAGTTGTACACTGGTCTTTGAAGTTTGTCAGCGGTCGACATAGTGGTGTGACAGCATATGCTGTTGGTGTGTGACTGCAACTGTACCCCTTGCCAGTTGTCTTGTTTGCAAACAAGCATGCAGCTTGTGAACACACCAAAATATAAATTCCAGTTTGCGAACATATAAATATACTTGAGTGGTGTGGACAGTGGGCCACCTCAATGAGATGTCCTGTTTTCGTACACTATTTATATAAAACATGTCAAAAGACCCAATAACTTTACATTTGTATTACTGAAAACTCCGTTTTTGGACGTGTTTAATACAAGGTGGACAAGAACGTTTCTGTATGTTTTATTTTTTAACTTTAATTTCAAAAGTATATACTACTTCAAACAAAATTGTTATACTTGTCCTAAATTCAACTCTATCTTGGCTTTTAGTGGTAGGAAAATCAATCGCTTGATCACGTTATTATCCTTACAAAACCATTAGTTATGATATATTACTATTATAAACTTAAGATAATACAGCAATTGCGAATTGATTTGTATTTGTAGTGGTTTGTTGATTAAGCTTTTATCCTTATTTTGTATTTTTTCACAAATTCTGTTTATGTAGATAAATAATCTTGATTTGGTGTTTCGAAACTCCTTTGACTCATCGTAGCAAAATAATAGATCTATATAATGTGAAAACAAGTGATCAGTAACCTGCGGCCTAAATTATGAAAATTAATCAATTGTAATAAAAAAAGTGGAAGCCTAAGAACAACACAATTAAATTAGCTAACAAAATTACAGTAAAAACATTTTAAATCTGACTTTTTAAAAAGGTCGAAAAGTCTTTATGAGAAAAGGTTCTTACAATCTTGGTTTCAAAGCTGGTAGTAGGCGGCGGCACTCCGTTCGAACGTGGTAACGTTGCACTCTTTCCCGGCACTGATCAGCTAATTTTTCAATATATGCACTAAATTTAAGAAATAGTAGTCGTATTTCAGTAGTAACTGTGTTTTGCACCCAAAAAACCCGCAGGCAAAATATACAATGTTGTAACAATGGGCTGGAAGAGTTCTATTATTTGTCATGAAGGTTAGATCGGGGACATCGTCAATCATTATTCTGTTTGTTTACTGTCGTTCAGTAAAGAAATATTCTGTTATTGATGTATTTTATAGAGTGATATTTCTGTAATTTAATGCGTTATTTTGGATTTCCTAGTAAACTACTATAATTATCAATTAATTTAATTTGCTATGATTCATATTCCATTTAAAGATTTTGAGAGAACAAAAAGTTAACGCTTAGGCCTAGTAATTTATGGTAACGTTTTATTGAAATCAATTAAAATAGACTATAAATGTTTCAATATATATATTTTTACAGTATAAAAAGAATAAATTAACGATGAAACCACTAAATTACAGTAGATTTCTAGGCACTTAAATTTGGTAAATATGCATACAACAACATCACCACTCGCTTACCGGATGTGCAACAATATGTGTGTATGATGCATTACATTCAACTTGTCCTACGCTATCGCTGGAGGAATTGCGTGGCATAATCTTGTCTAAAAATTATAATTTTGTTACGTTCTGTACTATCCGGATTCATCTTCCATCATATTTAACCGGTTAACCATAGTTTACTGTACATGCAATGTTTTTTACTTTCTTTCTACTGTAATGTTTCCTTTGACATTTTAAATTCATTAGTTATTATGACATGGATGTTCGTAAAGACATTTTACCAATATATTATGACATAGGTCTTAATGAAAAGAGGAGCTCTTAAGTACACCGTTAATAGATAAAACAGCTTCATTGTTCAGATTTGTACAACTCCTTTTGAATAATATATATTTTGTGACATTTAACTTGTTGTAACTCTTTTATTGTCTGGTTTAATTTACCCTGAAACTGTAACAGGAACAGGGTTGTATTCTCAACATATTCAGTAGAGTAGCTCTTGATTAAAACAATCATGCCCACATACAGGTTGTTCCCAAACAAATACGAGGGTTGTCTCAAAAGTAAGTTACACTATTTTATTAAAAGTATAAAAAACATCAGAAAATATTTCAAATGATATATTTTGAAAAGTACAAGTTAACCTTATTTTTCTACATAATTTCCATGATTTTCTAAACATTTTTGGTAACGTGGTAACAGTTTTTTCAGTCCCTCATCATACCATTCTGCCGCCATATTGCTTAGCCAACTCTCAACCTCTTCTTTCAGCTCATCGTCATTTGCGAAGCGCCGACCTCAAAGATGTTGTTTGAGGTGTGGGAAAAGATGAAAGTCACTTGGTGCAAGGTCGGGGGAGTAAGGTGGATGTCCAAAAACATCCCATCGAAAATCTGTGAGCAGGTCTTGGGTCTGACGAGCAGCATGTGGGCGAGCGTTGTCATGGAACAAAAAAACTTTTTTCGTCAACTTTCCTCTTCTTTTGTTCTGGATTGCTCTTCTCAGTTGTTCCAAAAGTTCACAATACCGTGCTGCTGTTATTGTAGTCCCACGAGGAAGGTAGTCGATCAATAACACACCTTTGTTGTCCCAAAAAACCGTCGCCATGATTTTTCCAGCGGATTCCACAACTTTCGCTTTTTTTGGTGTTGGTTCGTCCTTTCCTTTCCATACCATACTCTGTCTTTTCGATTCAGGCGTCCAATGATGGATCCAGGTCTCATCCCCAGTCACTATTCGATCGAATAAATTGTCTCCTTCATCATCGAAAAATTGTTGAAATTGCAAAGCAGCATCAACTCTCTGCTCTTTGTGCTGTTCTGTGAGAAGGCGTGGAACCCACCTTGCACACACTTTTGACAGATGAAGATCATCAGAAATAATCCTGTGGAGTGATGCACGGCTTATTTCCACATTAGAAGGCAGTTGACAAAGGATTTCGTCAAGAGTCAGGCGCCGATCGGTGTCAATGACCTTTCTGACATCTTCAACAACAGTTGCCGCGCGAGAAGTGGAGGGGCGGCCGCTTCGTTGTTCATCATGCAGTGTTGTCCGTCCTTAAATGAATGATTGACGCCAACGAGATACCATTGGCCTTGACATCACACCTTCACCATAAACACTACACAACTCATGATGAATTTCAGTAGCAGTTTTATTTTTTGCTGTTAAAAAACGAATAATAGCGCGAATTTCACAATCGGCGGTAGGAACAAGTGGTGTCTCCATATTGCCTGTAGTCTGACTGGCCGATCGATCGACGCACGCGCATAGGAATTTTACAGTGCTGCCACTACGCCCAGACGCAAATACTCCGCGACTCCCAGACTTCTGGCGCCAACAGAACGGCTTTAAAAAAATAGTGTAACTTACTTTTGAGACGACCCTCGTAGCATAATTGATTAATGTTGTCATTCATTAACATAACAAATCTAAGACCAATCAAAATAGTTTTCATAATTTTTTACTGTCACTGACGAACGAGTAAGCCATTTATATTTTTGACAATCATTAATACAGTATTTATTTATTGTTTGTTGCGTGATAAGTGAAATTAACTAAGATTGAAGTACTGTACGTGTATTTTTGAGCGGGAGGGTCAATACCACTGTTCGTGAATGGGTGTGTGGGTGTGTCAATACCACTGTCACTGTACGGACATGTAGACTGTGATGTACATCAATGATATAGTATCCAATTTGACAGACATAAATTTTACTTTGTTTTATGCTGAGAAAATTGAGTTGGTACAAAATGCTTTTTATGCCTGTTAAATAAAAATTGAATAGTTTAAAGTTTAGCACAAAGACAAACTAAAATCACGAATATAAACTAGATGTTTTAATGTCCAACATCAATAAGCTACGTACCCAGTGGTCTACAACCTGTTTTGAAAACAATAACATAACCTCAACTCTCAGTTGACTGTTTTTGAAGCACTAGATGTTCGCGCTCGCCAAATTATTTTACTTCGTGAACAGTCGGCCACTTGCTCTTTAGCTAGCGAAGCCAAGTGGCCTATACAAATTTATTGGCCCCTCCCTCCCTCAACCACAGCTAATATCATTGGCGAGGATGGCTCCTCAACTGGCAATCGAAGAGCTGCTGCGCCCAACTATGCAACTGTCTATGCAACTGACTGTAGCATTGCTTGTTTCGTTATTAATTATTTAATAAAATAATAGCAGTTTTGTTATAAGAGATTGATGTTATTGTAGCGGTAATACTTAAGGAAATGTTTAAAAAGTATATGACAATTAGAGAAAAACTTACCGGAGCTTCGCAGCTAGCCCTGAGAAAACGTCCATGAACAAGAATCTTAATTACAATAGTAATCTAACGAAAGAGATGGTAAGAATATCGTAGAATGTGCTAAAAGTAAAATATCAATTATAGTATATTTGACAATCAGAGTAATTAAATTAATTTATTTTGAAGTGAAGGAAGGGGCCACATGGTAAACTTTGCCCCGGGGCCACCAAAAGTCTCTGGGCGGCCCTGGTTAGAGCTTGCAATATGACCCGTCATCTGTAGTTATACGTGAGCCTTCAGCAGTAGTCTGTTGTGCACCGTCATTAATAGTTATCGTATATACCCTCTGATGTGTCAGCAGTATGTAGAATGAGAGTGTGCGCCTTTCAGTGATACCGGTAGTAGTATCGTTAACACTAGAATAATCAAACCAAGAACTACACCAGGAAAGAAAATAATCAATTGATTTTCTATGACGTGTTCTGAAAAGCCCAAGGTTAAATTTACCTTTGTACCAAAGAGAAGATGGTGACCACACTCTCACATTTAAGACTAAGTTTAACTATTCCAGCACAACGTTTTTTTACTAATTAACTGATTATATATTTTAACTAAAATTTGAATTTTATTACACAATACTATGCACACTTGATAGCTTAAGTGATACCCGGGGTGGGGGAGGGGGTTATCTAGACTGAGTGGTAATTTATCTAACCATCACAGACTGATTGATGTTCGCTCTGAAAACAAAGAAAATATCTTACTCTTCAACTATTTACATACATCACGAGTAAATTACCATGTAATTTAGAATTATTTTGATAAAGTGTGTTTTTTGACAAAAAATTTGAAAATATTGAGTACTGTATGGCTCTTGAATTTAAACATTGAAGATCATCTATCTGTCCTTTTGAATTCATAAAATGGCTTGAAAAACATTAAGTGGTCACTCAATGTAGTGACCAACGATTTTTGCTCCAAATAATACGTGTTCCTTTCTTTTTTTTATCAAAAACTGTGTAAAGTAATTAATTGGAACTAGACAGATTTTACAACAAAGTTAAGTTTACTAGTCAGTAATAGCTAATGACAATTACACTTTATAATGCCAAAAGATACAGCAGGCCTTAATGAAAAGTACATCGATAAATACACTGATGGCGCCACAAACCTCAGCAGTACTTAATGACTGGTGATAATTACACTTGATGTCACCATCAACCTCAGCAGTACTTAATGACTGGTCATAATTACACTTGATACTACCATCAACCTCAGCAGTACTTAATGACTGGTCATAATTACACTTGATGTCACCATCAACCTCAGCAGTACTTAATGACTGGTCATAATTACACTTGATACTACCATCAACCTCAGGAGTACTTAATGTCTGGTGATAGTTACACTTGATGTCACCATCAACCTCAGGAGTACTTAATGACTGGTGATAATTACACTTGATGCTACCATCAACCTCAGCAGTACTTAATGTCTGGTGATAGTTACACTTGATGCTACCATCAACGTCAGCAGTACTTAATGACTGGGGATAATTACACTTGATGTCACCATCAACCTCAGGAGTACTTAATGTCTGTTGATAATTACACTTGATGTCACCATCAACCTCAGCAGTACTTAATGACTGGTGATAATTACACTTGATGTCACCATCAACCTCAGGAGTACTTAATGTCTGTTGATAATTACACTTGATGTCACCATCAACCTCAGGAGTACTTAATGACTGGTGATAATTACACTTGATGTCACCATCAACCTCAGGATATATTAATGTCTTGTTTTTTAT
>JAQJVL010005726.1:0-33366 GCA_035578905.1 Stictocephala bisonia | reverse complement strand
ACTAAAAAATTCAGATTTTTTTATCGAAAAAAATGCCAAAAGGGGGGGAAAAAAATTGGGAAAAATTGAAGTTTTTTTTTAGAAAAAAACCAACCACGAAAAACTTACTAACACACTTTTTTTTGGGGTAGAATTTACACTGAATCCCGGAAATGTTTTTGTTTTTGGGGCCAAAATTTTACAATAAACCCCCAGAGGGGGTTTAAAAATCACAATCGGGTGCAATTGTTTCCCCCAAAATTTTTCCCAATTTTCTCCCCTTTCTAGAGTTCACGGGGGCCCTTCTGATTTCTTTTCCCATGACCACTGGAAAAATTTTAAACAAGTATTTTAAAAATTTTTAAAATTTTCACTAAAAAAAAATTTAGATTTTTCATCGAAAAATGCCAAAGGGGGAAACCCTTGGGAAAAATTTTAAATTTTTTGAAAAAAATTTCCAACCCCCAAAAACTTGACTTTTACACACTTTTTTGGGTTTTGAATTAAAACACTGAATTTAGGAATTTTTTTTTTTGGGCAACTCTTACAATAAATTTTTTCAAGAGGAATTTAAACACACAACCCGGGCGGGTTTCTAACAAACTTTGGTTTTTTAATTCTCTTTTTTCTAGACGCCCCCGGGAAATTTTGATTTTTTTCCATGACCAACTGGGGCATTCTAAACAAGTAGTATAGTTAAGATTTCACTAGAAAAAAATTTAGATTTTTCATCGAAAAATTTCCAAAAAGGGGGGGCCAAGAAGATTTGAAATTTTTTGAGAAAAACCCAAACCCCTGAAAAACTTGACGTTTAAAAAACTTTTCTGGGGTAAATTATACACTAATCAGGAAATGTCTTTCGTTTTGGGTTTCAACCTTTTCAATAAACCCCCAGAGGGAATTTAAAAAATAACCAAATTTGGGAATTTTTTTAAAAACTTTGTTTCAATTTTTTCTCGTTTTAAAGTTTTCACGGGCCATTCTGATGTTTTTCCATGACCAAATGGACATTTTTAAAAAAAGAAAAGTATAGTTAAAATTTTACCCAGAAAAATTCAGATTTTTCATCGAAAAAAGGGGCCAAAGGGGGGACCATTAGAAGAAATTAAATTTTTTGCAAAAAAACCAACCACAAATTCCCTTACTTTTACAATTTTTTGGGGTTTGAAAATTTCACTGAAAAGGAAATGTTTTTTGTTTTGGTGCAAATCACAAAAAAACTCCAAAAGGAATTTTAAAAAATCACAATCCCGGAGAATTGCTAACAAAAAAATTTGTTTTTAATTCTTCGGTTTTTTAACGTTCCTTTAGGGCCATTCTGATGGTTTTCCATGACCAGCCCGGACATTCCCAAACAAGTCGTTAAAATTAAGATTTCATTTGAAAAAATTTTAGGTTTTTCATCGAAAAATTTTTAAAGGGGGGCCATTTGGGAAAATTTTTTAAGTTTTTTGAGAAAAATCCAACCACGAAATCTTGACGTTGACAATTTTCCTTGGGGTAGAATTAAAACACTGAATCAGGAAAAAATCTTTTTTTTTGGGGAAAATCTTAATTTAAATTTTTTAGGGAATTTAAACATCACAATCAGGGCGAATTTTTTTTAAAAAAACTTTTGTTTCCAATTCTCTTTGTTTTTTAGACGCCCCACGGGCCATTCTGATGGTTTTTCCCGGGCCCCGCTGGGGCATTTAAACAATTTGTATAGTTAAAATTTCAATTTTAAAAAATTTAGATTTTTTATCAAAAAAAAAAGTGGGGCCCTTGGGAAAATTTTAAGTTTTTTTAGGGAAAAAACCAAAACCCCGCAAATTTGACGAAAAGACACATTTTTTTGGGGTTTTAAAAAAATTAAAACCTTTAAAAAGGAAATTTTCTTTCGTTTTGGGTGCAAATTTTACAATAAACCCCAGAGGGAATTTAAAAAAAACAAAAAACAGGGGCAATTTCTAAAAAAAAATTTGTTTCCAATTTCTCTCGCTTTCTAGAGCCCCCGGGGCCCTTTGATGCTTTTTTAAAAGACCAACGGACATTCTAAACCCAAATACGTATGGGTTTAAAATTTTACTAGAAAAAAATTTAGAATTTTTTATTGAAAAAGTGCCAAAAAGGGGGGGCCAAAAAGAAGATTTGGAAATTTTTTTAGAAAAATCCCCAAAATAAAATCTTGAGTTTACACACTTTTTCCCGGGGTAGAATTTTTTTCACTGAATTTAGGAAATGTCCCTTTTGTTTTGGTGAACTCTTACAATAAACCCCCAAGGGGGGTTTTTAAAAATCACAATCAGGGGCAATTTTTTTAAAAACTTTGTTTCCAATTATCTCGTTTTCTAGAATTCACGGGCCAAACTGATTTCTTTTCCCTTTACCAGCTGGACATTCTAAACAAGAAAGTATAAATTAAATTTTTACTAGAAAAAATTCAGATTTTTTATCGGAAAAAGTTTCCCCAAAAGGGGGGGCCAATTTTGGGAAAAATTTTAAATTTTTTTTTAAAAAAACCAACCACAAAATTTACTTTACACACTTTTTTGGGGGGAGAATTTACACTGAATCAGGAAAAAGTTTTTTGTTTTTTGGGGGCAATTTTCTAACCAAAAATTTTAAACCTCCAGAGGAATTTAAAAAAAACCTTTTTTCCCAATTTAGGGCCCAAATTTGGTTTTTTGGGAAGGGAAATTTGAAGTTTTTTTAAGAAAAACATTTTTTAAAACCAAAAAGGAAAAATTTTTAAACGAAAAGGCAACCCTTTTTTTGGGGGAGAATTATACAATGAATCAGGAAATGTCCCTTTTGTTTTTTGGTGGGAACCTTACAAAAAAACCCCCGAGGAATTTAAAAAATCCCGGGCGGGAAATTTTTTTAAAACTTTGTTTCAATTCTCCCCGTTTTCTAGACCTTTTTACGGGCCAATTTTGTTTCTTTTCCAAAGACCAGCCCGGGGCATTTAAAAAAATTACAAAAGTTTTAAAAAAATTACAAAAAAAAATTCAGATTTTCATCGAAAAAGGCCAAAGGGGGGGGCCATTGAAGAATTTTAAGTTTTTTTGAAAAATCCAACCACCCCCAAAAACTTACTATTTCACACTTTTTTTGGGGTTTTTAAATTTACACTGAATCAGGAAAAAGTTTTCGGGTTTGGTTTCAATTCCACAATAAACCCCCAGAGGGAATTTTTAAACCCCCAAAACAGGGGTGCAATTCTAACAAACCCTTTTTTTTTCAATTTCTTTGCTTTTTTAGAACGGGTTTTTCCCTTTTCCCCGGCCATTCTGATTTTCCCTTTTATGACCAGCGGACATTCTAAAAAGTACGTATGGGTTTAAAATTTCACTTGAAAAAATTTAGATTTTTATCGGGGAAAAATCCAAAGGGGGACCAAAGGGAAAAATTTAATTTTTTGAGAAAATCCAACCAAAAATCTTTACGTTTTTAACCCCACTTTTTTTTGGGGGGAGAAATTTTACACTGAATCAGGAAATGGCCCTTTTTTTGGGGCAATCTTAAATAAATTCTTTAAGGGAAATTTTAAAAATCACAATCGGGGCAATTTAAAAAAAACTTTTTTTCCAATTCTCTTTCCCTTTTTAGATTTTAAGGGCCCTTTGATGCTTTTCCATGACCAGCTGGACAATTTAAAACCCAAATACGTATAGTTAAGATTTCATTTGAAAAAATTCAGATTTTTCATCGAAAAAAATGGCCCAAAAGGGGGCCATTTTGGAAAATTTGAAGTTTTTTTAGAAAAATCCAAAACCCCGCAAATCTTGACGTATGACACAAAAAAATTTTTGGGGTAAAATTTTAAATTTAATAGGAAAAAGTCTTTTGTTTGGTGCAAAATCTTTTCAAAAAATTTCCCCCAAGGGGGAAATTTTAAAAAACAAAACAGGGCGCCCAAATTTTTTTAAAAAACTTTGTTTCCAATTCTTTTCGTTTTTTAGAGCCCCACGGCCATTCTGATGCTTTTCCAAAGACCAGCTGGACATTCTAAACAAAAATACGTATAAAATTTAAAAATTTTACTAAAAAAAAAATTTTGAATTTTTTTAAACGAAAAAAATTCCCAAAAGGGGGGGGGGCCCTTGGGAAAATTTGAAGTTTTTTGAAAAAATCCAACACGGAAACCCTTTACGTTTACCACTTTTCTTGGGGGAGAAATTAACACTGAAACAGGAAATTCCCTTTTGGTTTTTGGTTTTAACCTTTTCAATAAATTCCAGAGGAATTTAAAACATAAACCCGGGGGGCAATTGCTAACAAACTTTGTTTCCAATTCTCTCCCCTTTTTAGACGTCTTACGGGCCATTTTCTGATGCTTTTTCCCTGACCAGCTGGAAAATTTTAAACAAGAAAGTATAGTTAAGGTTTCACTAAAAAAAATTCAGATTTTTAAACGAAAAAAGGCCCAAAGGGGCCTTTTTAAGATTGGGAAATTTTTTTAAAAAAAAACCAACCACGCAAAAACCTTTACGTAAGACACCTTTTTGGGGTAAATTTTTCACTGAATCAGGAAAATTTTTTTTTCTTTTTTTTTTTTTTGGTTTTTTCCAAATCTTACAAAAACCCCCCAGAGGAATTTTTAAAAAAACACAATCAGGGGCATTTTCTAAAAACTTTTTTTCCATTTCTCCTTTTAGAGTCTCACGGGCCATTCTAAAAGCTTTTCCCCTGAACCTTTTTGCCCCGGCTAATTCTAAAAATTACCCTAAGTTAATTTTACTAAAAATTAAATTTAGATTTTTCATCGGAAAAAAACCAAAAGGGGGGAAAAAAGAAGAAATTTTTTTTTTTGGAAAAAATCCAACCAAAATCTTTAAAAAGTTTACACCTTTTTTTGGGGGAGAATTTTACAAATGAAACAGGAAATGTTTTTCGTTTTGGTGCAACTTTAAAAATAAACCCCCCCCAAAAGGGGGTTTAAAAAAATTTACAAACAGGGTGCAATTTTTAAAAAAAACTTTTTTCCAATTCTCTCCCTTTCTAGAGTCTCACGGGCCCCTTTGAAAGCTTTTTTCCCTGGAAACCCCTGGACATTTAAACAAATAGTTTAGTTAAGATTTCACCCAGAAAAAATTCAGTTTTTTCATCGAAAAAGTGCCAAAGGGGGGGGAAAATTGGAAAATTTTTAAGTTTTTTGGGAAAAAACCAAAACCCCGCAAATCTTGACAAAAGACACACTTTTTTTGGGTAGAATTATACACTGAATCGGAAAAAATCCCTTTTTTTTTGGGGCAACTCTTACAATAAATTTTTTCCCCGAGGGAATTTAAAAACACAACCCGGGGCTTTCTAACAAACTTTGTTTCCCCCTTCTTCCCTTTTTAAGCCCCACGGGTTTTTTCTGATGGGGTTTTTCCAAAGAAACCCGCTGGAATTCTAAACAATTTCGTATATTTTTAAAATTTCACTAGAAAAAATTTTAGGGTTTTTCATCGAAAAAGTGCCAAAAGGGGGGATTTGAAAAATTTTTTAAATTTTTGAGAAAAACCAAAACCCTTAAAAACTTGACGTTTGAAAACACTTTTTGGGTTTGAATTATACACTGAATCAGGAAATGTCTTTTCCCTTTTGGTTTCAACCTTTTCAATAAACCCCCAGAGGGAAATTTTAAAAATAAACCCGGGCAAATTTTTTTAAAAACTTTGTTCCAATTCTCTCGTTTTTTTTAAGTCCAAAGGGCCATTCTGATGCTTTTCCCCCCCCAACTGGACATTCTTAAAAAAGAAAAGTATAGTTAAGATTTTACTAGAAAAAAAATTAAAAAAAATTTTTATCGAAAAAGTGCCAAAGGGGGGAAACCCTTAGAAGAAATTAAAAAATTTTTGGAAAAAATCCCAAACCCCAAAAAAACTTTCCGTTTTCAACACTTTTTTTGGGAAAAATTTTACACTGAATAAAGGGAAAAGTTTTTCGTTTTGGGGGGCAACTTATTTAAAAATAAAACCCCCAGAGGGAATTTAAACATCACAATCGGGGCAATTTCTAACAAACTTTTTTTTAATTCTCTCGCTTTCTAATTTGGGGTCACGGGCCATTCTGATGCTTTTCCAAAGAAACCGCTGGACATTTCCCAAACAAAATAACGAATTGGGTTTAAAATTTCATTTGAAAAATTCAGATTTTTCATTTGAAAAAGTTTTAAAGGGGGACCCTTGGAAAAATTTTAAGTTTTTTGAGAAAAAATCCAAACACGAAAATTTTCGTTTGACAAATTTTCCCGGGGGAGAAAAATTTTACACTGAATCAGGAAATTTTTCTTTTTTTTTTTGGAACCTTAAAAAAAATTCTTTAAGGGAATTTAAAATCAAATCAAAGGCGCAATTTCTAACAAATTTGTTTCCAATTCTTTTGTTTCTAGAAAACCCCGGCCATTCTGAAAGTTTTTTTATGACCACCCAAAATTCTAAACAATACGTATGTTTTAAATTTCATTTTGAAAAAATTCAAAATTTTTTCTTCGAAAAAGTGCCAAAGGGGGGACCCTTGGAAAATTTGAAGTTTTTTTAGAAAAAAACCAACCCCGCAAATCTTGAAGTATGAAACACTTTTTTGGGTAAATTATAAAATTAAAAAGGAAATGTCTTTTGTTTTTTGGGGCAACCCCCTTACAATAAACCTCCAAGGGGAATTTTAAAATCAAAATCAGGGGCAAATTTTAACAAAAATTTGTTTCCAATTTTTCCCCGTTTCTAGAGCCCCCACGGGGGCCCTTCTATCTTTTCCATAACCCCTGGACATTCTAAACAAGTAAACTTATGTATAGTTAAGATTTCACTAGAAAAAAATTTAGATTTTTCATCGAAAAGTGGCCCAAAGGGGGGGGCCCTTGGGGAAATTTGAAGTTTTTTAAGAAAAAACAACCCCCGAAAATCCCTTAAGTAAACACCACTTTTCGGGGTAGAATTTTTACAATGAATCAGGGAAAAGTCTTTCGTTTTGGTTTCAACTTTACAATAAACCCCCAGAGGGAATTTAAACATCACAATCAGGGGCAATTTTTAAAAACTTTGTTTCAAATTTTCCCCGTTTTTTAAAAGCTCCGGGCCATTCTGATTTCTTTTCCATGAAACCCCTGGGGCATTTTAAACAAGAAAGTATAGTTTAAAATTTACAAAAAAAATTCAGATTTTTAAAGAAAAAGGAGCCCCAAATGGGGGGGCCATTTGAAGAAATTTAAATTTTTTGAAAAAATCCAACCCCAAAAAACTTACTTTTTCACACTTTTTGGGGGAGAATTTACACTGAATCAGGGAAAATTTTTTTGTTTTGGTGCCCCAAACACAATAAAAATTTTCCCGAGGGAATTTAAAAATCACATTTTTGGGGGTGCCCAAAAAAAAAAAAAAAAAAAATTCTTAAAAAAAAAACCCTTTTTTTTCCCAAATTTTCTCGCTTTCTGAAGTCTCACGGGGCCCTTCTGATGCTTTTCCCTGACCAGCTGGACATTCTAAACAAGTACGGGAGTTAAGATTTTACTAGAAAAAAATTTAATTTTTTTAAACGAAAAAATTTTCCCCAAAGGGGGGGGGATTGGAAATTTGAATTTTTTTAAAAAATCCCCAAACCCCGAAATCTTGACGTTTGACAACCCCTTTTCTTGGGGAAGGGAAAAAAAACACTGAATCAGGAAAAATTCCTTTTTTTGGGGCAACCTTAAATAAATTCTTTAGGGGGGAATTTAAACATAAGCCGGGGGCAAATTTCTAACAAACTTTTTTTCCAACTCTCCCCGTTTTTTTACCCCCAGGGCCATTCTGATGCTTTTCCCCGACCCCGCTGGGCATTCCTTTAAAAAAGTACGTATTGTTAAAAATTTTATTTGAAAAAATTCAATTTTTCATCGAAAAAATGCCAAAGGGGGCCATTGGAAGTTTTTAAGTTTTTTTGAAAAATCCAAAAACCCCGCAAATCCCTTTACGTATGGACCAAAACCAATTTTTTGGGGGAGATTAAAAATTGGGAAAAAGGGGAAAAGTCTTTCGTTTTTGGGGCAAACCCTTTCAATAAAATTTTCCCGAGGGGGAATTTTAACAAAAATCAAACGGGGGAATTTCTAACAAACTTTGGTTTTTAAAATTTTCTCCTTTTTGATTTCCCTTTAGCGTTCCCCTGGTCCCCTTCGATGCTTTTTTCCATGACCCCGCTGGGGGATTCTAAAACCCCCCAAATACGAAAAGTTAAGAAATTTAAATAGAAAAAATTTTTGATTTTTTTTTTTGGGAAAAATCCAAAAAGGGGGACCATGGAAAAATTTAAAAAATTTTTAGAAAAATCCAACTAAAATCTTGACGTTTACACAAATTTTCGGGGGGAATTTTTTTCACTGAAAACAGGAAATGTTTTTTCGTTTTGGGGGAACTCTTACAATAAACTCCCAAAGGGGGAAAATTTAAAAATCACAATCGGGTGCAAATTTTAACAACTTTGTTTCCCAAAAACTTTTCCTTTTTAAAATTCCCCCACGGGCCAAAACTGAGCTTTTCCAGACCAGCTGGACATTTAAACAAGTACGAAAAGTTAAATTTTTACCAGAAAAAATTCAGATTTTTGATCGAAAAAGTGCCAAAGGGGGTACATTGGAAAAAATTTTAAGTTTTTTTAGAAAAATCCAAAACCCCGCAAATCTGGCTATGAACACTTTTTTGGGTAGAAAATTTTACACTGAATCAGGAAATGTCCCTTTGTTTTTGGGGCAACTCTTAAAAATAAACCCCCAGAAAGGGGGTTTTTAAAATCACAATCAGGGGCAATTTCTAAAAAACCCCTTTTTTCCAATTCTCTCGTTTTTTAGATTCTCACGGGCCATTTGATGCTTTTTTCCCTACCAGCTGGACATTTTAAAAAAAGAACGTATAGTTAAGATTTCACTAGAAAAATTCAGAATTTTTAAACGAAAAAAAGGCCAAAGGGGGGGGGCCTTTTAAAATTTTGGGAAAAATTTTTTAAAAAAAAAATCCCCCCCACAAAATCCTTTACGGGGACACCTTTTCTGGGGTTTGAATTAAAACACGAATCAGGAAATTTTTTTTGTTTTGGGGCAATCTTACAATAAACCCCCAAAAGGAAAATTTAACATCACCCAAACAGGGGGCATTTCTAAAAACTTTTTTTTCAAATTTTCTCTTTTCTAGGGCGTCCTCCAGGGGGATTCTTTTTGGTTTTTCCCTGACCAGTGGCATTTTTAAAAAAGACCTTTTAGATAAAAATTTTATAAAAAATTCAGATTTTTTAATTTGAAAAAATGCCAAAGGGGGAAAAGGGAAAAATTTTAAATTTTTTGAAAAACCCAACCCCAAAAATCTTACTTTACACACTTTTTGGGGTTTGAATTTTACACTGAAACAGGGAAAAGGGTTTTTGTTTTGGTTCAAAATTAAAAAATAAACCCCCCAGAGGGAAATTTAAAAAATTAACCCGGGTGCAATTGCTTAAAAAACTTTTTTCCAATTTTCTCGGGTTTTAGACGTCTCACGGGCCATTTCTGTTTCTTTTCCATGACCAACTGGAAAATTCTAAACAAGTACGTTTATTTTTGATTTCACTTTGAAAAATTCAGAAATTTTCATCGGGGAAAAAATGCCAAAAGGGGGGGAAAAAAAAGGAAAAATTTTTTTTGGAAAAAAAATCCAACCCCCAAAAAACTGACTTTGACAACAATTTTTTTGGGGGGGGAAATTATACACTGAATCAGGGAAAAAATTTTTTTTTTTGTGGGAAACTTTTCAATAAAATTTTTCCCGAGGAATTTTTAAAAACCAACCCGGGGTGCTTTTTTAAAAAAACTTTGTTTTTAATTCTCTTTTTCAAAAGCCTCACGGGATTCTGATTTCTTTTTTTTCCAAGACCCCCGCTGGACATTTAACAAGTACGTATAGTTAAATTTCACTAGAAAACATTCCAAATTTTTCATCGAAAAAAAGGGGAAAGGGGGGACCATTTAAAAATTTGAAGTTTTGAGAAAAAAACCCAACCCGAAATTTGAGTTTGACACACTTTTCCCGGGGTTAAAAAATTTTACCCCTGAATCAGGAAAAGTCTTTCGTTTTGGGGGGCAACTTTACAATAAACCCCCAAAGGGAATTTAAAAAACACAATCAAGGGGCAATTTTTTTAAAAACTTTTTTTCCAAAATTTTCCCCTCGTTTTCTAGAGTCTCACGGTCTATTCATTTTTCCCTGACCACTGGGAAATTTTAAACAAGACGTATATTAAAATTTTACTAAGGGAAAAATTTAGATTTTTTTATCGAAAAAGTGCCCAAAGGGGGGACCCTTGGAAAAATTTTAAGTTTTTTTGAAAAAAAAAACCCCGAAAATCTTACTATTACACACTTTTTTGGGTATAAAATTTTTCATGAATTAGGAAAAGTTTTGTTTTGGGGCAACTTAAAAATAAAACCCCCAGAGGGAATTTAAAATCACAATCAGGGGCAATTGCTAACAAACTTGTTTTAATTTTCTCTCGCTTTTAAAAATTTTCACGGGCCCCTTCTGATGCTTTTCCATGACCAGCTGGAATTCTAAACCCAAATACAAAATAAAAAAATTTTATTTTGAAAAAAAATTTTTTTCCCAAAAATTTTTAAAGGGGGGGCCATTGGAAAATTTTAATTTTTTGAGAAAATCCAACCCAAAAATCTTGAGTTTGACAATTTCCCGGGGGAGAATTAAAAACACTGAATCAGGAAATGTTTTTTTTTTTTGTGAAAATCTTAAATAAAATTTTTAAGGGAATTTAAACAAACACCCAAACACGCAGTTCTAACAAACTTTGTTTTTAAATTTTTCGTTTTTTTAGACGCCCCCAGGGGCCCCTTCTGATGTTTTTTCCCTTTTTAACCAGCTGGGCATTCAAAAAAAATCGTTAGTTTTAAAATTTTTATTTAAAAAAAATTTAGAATTTTTTATCGAAAAAAATGCCAAAAGGGGGGGCCCTTGAAGATTTTAAAATTTTTTTTAAAAAAATCCAACCCCCAAAAACTTGGGGGTTTAAAAAAACACTTTTCTGGGGGAAAAATTATACATTTAAAAAGGAAATGTCTTTCTTTTGGGGCAAAATCTTACAATAAACCTCCAGAGGGGAAATTTTTAAAAAAACAAAATTTAGGGGCAATTTTAACAAACTTTGTTTCCAATTCTCTCGTTTCAAAAGCCCCCACGGGCCATTTTTGATGCTTTTCTTATGACCAAAAAGGACAATTTTAAACAAGTAGAAAAGTTAAAAATTTTACTAGAAAAAAAAAAAGATTTTTCATCGAAAAAAAGGGAAAGGGGGGGGCCAAATTTGGGAAAAATTTTAAGTTTTTTAAAAAAAATTTCCAAAACGCAAATTTTTGACGTATAACCCCACTTTTTCCGGGGGAAAAAATTTAAAACACGAATCGGGAAAAGTCCCTTTTGTTTTGGTTTTAAATTTACAAAAAAAGCCCCCCAGAAGGGGGTTTAAAAATCACAATCAAAGGGGTCAATTTTTTAAAAACTTTTGTTTCCAAATTTTCTCGTTTCTAGAATCTCACGGGCCATTCGATGCTTTTCCATGGGCCAACTGGACATTCTAAACAAGAAAGTTTAGTTAAATTTTCCCCTAAAAAAATTCAGATTTTTAATTAAAAAGGTTTCCCCAAAAAGGGGGCCTTTGAAGAAAATTTAATTTTTTGAAAAAACCAACCAAATAAATTTTTACTTTCACACTTTTTGGGGGAGAAATTTACACTGAATCAGGAAAATTTTTTTAAATTTTTTTTTGGGGTTTTTCCCCAAAATTTAACAAAAAATTTTTAAACCTCCCAAGAGGGCCCAATTTTTTTAAAACATTTTAAAAAATCGGGTTCAATTTATGGCCCTTTTTTTGGGAAAGGGGGTTTGGGAAAATTTTTTTTAAAAAAAAACCCAACCACGAAAATCTTTAAGTTTGACAACTTTTCCCGGGGTTTGAATTATACAATAAAACAAGGGGAAAAAGCTTTCGTTTTTTGGGGGCAACTTTACAATAAACCCCAGAGGGAAATTTAAAAAATTTACCAGGGCGCAATTTTTTTTAAAAACTTTGTTTCCAATTCTTTCGTTTTTTTAGACGTCTTAAAGGGTTAAATTTTGAAAGGTTTTCCCTGACCAGTGGACATTCTAAAAAAGAAAGATAGTTAAAAAATTTACAAGAAAAATTCAATTTTTCATCGAAAAAGTGCCCAAAGGGGGGGCCATTAAAAAAAATTTAAATTTTTTTTTAAAAATCCAAACCCCGAAAAACCCTTACTTTTTGCACCCCTTTTTGGGTTTAAAAAATTTTACTGAAAAACAGGAAATGTTTTTTTTTTTTGGGTTTTCAAACTTTAACCCAAAAAACCCCCAAAAGGAAATTTTAAAAATCACAAAACAGGGGGAGTTGCTAACAAACTTTGTTTTCAATTCTCTCGTTTTTTTGACGCCACGGGGGAATTTTGGGTGGTTTTCCCATGACCAGTGGGGGCATTCTAAAAACAAGTACGTATGGGTTTAAAATTTCACTAGAAAAAATTCAGATTTTTCATCGAAAAATTTCCCAAAAAAGGGGGGGCCCCGGAAAAAATTTGGGAAATTTTTTGGGGAAAAATCCAACCACCAAAATTTTGACGTTACAAAACTTTTTTGGGGTAGAATTAACACTGAATCAGGGAAAGTTTTTTTTTTTTTGCAAAAAATTTAAAAAAAATTTTAGAGGGGAAATTTTAAAAAAACCAGGGGGCAATTTCCCAACAAACTTTGTTTCCAATTCTCTTTGTTTTAGACCCCAGGGCCCTTCTGATGCTTTTTCCCAAAGACCCCCTGGGCATTCTAAACAAGTACGTTTTAGTTTTAAAAATTTTTATTTGAAAAAATTCAGATTTTTCATCGAAAAATTTCCAAAAAGGGGGGGCCAAGGAAGAATTTTAAAAATTTTTTGGGGAAAAAAAACCAACCACCAAAAACTTGAGATTGACACACTTTTTTGGGGAAAAATTATAAATTGAATAAAGGAAAAGTTTTGTTTTGGTTTCAAATCTTACAAAAAAACCTCCAGAGGGAATTTAAACATCAAAATCAGGGTTCCCCAATTTTTTTAAAAAAACCTTTTTTTTCAATTCTCTCATTTCCCAGAGCCCACGGGCCCTTCTGATGGGTTTTTTCCCTGACCAGACTGGACATTTTTAAAAAAGTACGTATAGTTAAGATTTTACTAGAAAAAAATTTTGATTTTTTTTCGAAAAAGGGGCCCAAAAGGGGGGGACCATTGGAAAATTTGAAGTTTTTTAAAAAAAAATTTTAAAAACGCAAATCTTGACGTATAAAAACATTTTTTGGGGTAGAATTATACACTTTAATAAAGGGAAAAGTCTTTCGTTTTTTGGGGAACTTTTACAAAAAACTCCAGAAGGGAAATTTTTAAAAAATCACAATCAGGGTGCAAGTTTTAAAACCTTTTTTCCAATTTTTCTCGCTTTTTAGAGTCTCACGGGCCATTCTTTAGCTTTTCCATGAACCACCTTTGGTACCAAAATTTTAAACAAATAAAGTATAGTTTAAATTTCACTAGGGAAAAAAATTTAGTTTTTCATCGGGAAAAATCCCAAAAGGGGGACCGGGAAAAAATTTAAAAAATTTTTTTTTTTAAAAAATCCAACCATAAATCTTGACGTTTGAACCCACTTTTTTGGGGGAGGGAAAAATACCCCTGAAAAAAGGAAATGTTTTCGTTTTGGTGCAACTCTACAAAAAACCCCAAAGGGAATTTAAAAAATCCAATTTAGGGGCCCTTTTTAAAAATTTGTTTCCAATTCTCTCCTTTTTGAGTCTCACGGGGGAAAAATTTTATGCTTTTCCCCTGACCAGCTGGACATTTAACAAGAAAGTTTAGTTAAGGAAAAATTTCCCCCTAGAAAAAAAACCAGATTTTTTAAAAAAAAAAAGGCCCAAAGGGGGGGCCCCTTTTGGGAAAATTTTTAAGTTTTTTTTAAAAAAAATCCCAAACCCCGAAAAATTTTAGGGAAGACACCTTTTTTGGGTGAATTATTCACTTAACAGGAAATGTCTTTTGTTTTGGTTCAATCTTAAATAAAACCCCCAGAGGGAATTTAAAAAACCAAATCAGGGGCCAAATTTTTTTTTAAAAACTTTGTTTTTTAAATTTTCTCCTTTCCTAGAGTCCCCGGGCCATTCTAATTTCTTTTTCCTGACCACGGCATTTAAAAATGACCCTATAGTTTTTAAAATTTAAATAAAAAAATTCAGATTTTTCCCTTTTGGAAAAGTTCCAAAGGGGGGGGGAAAAAGAAGAATTTAAAAAATTTTTTTAAAAAATCCCAAACCAAAAAAATTTTTACTTTACACCTTTTCTTTGGGGTTTTGAATTTACACTAATCAGGAAATTTTTTTGTTTTGGGTGCAAAAAACCCCTTTAAAAATAAACCCCCAAAAGGAATTTAAACAACCCCAATCAGGGGAATTGCTTAAAAAAATTTTTCCCCTTCTCTCGCTTTTTAGAGTCTCAAAGGGCCATTTGATGCTTTTCCCATGGACCAGTGGCATTCTAAACAATACGTATAGTTTAAAATTTCACAAAAAATTAAATTTAGATTTTTCAAAACGAAAAAGTGGGAAGGGGGGGCCCTTGGGGGAAAATTTTAAGTTTTTTTTAGAAAAATCCAACCACGGGGAAAACTTGACTTTGACACACTTTTTTGGGAGAAAATTTACAATGAATCAGGGAAAGTCTTTTTTTTTTGGTGCAACTCTTACCCAAAAAATTCTTCCCTAGTGAATTTAAAACACCCAACCCCCGGGGCGGTTTTCTAAAAAACTTTGTTTCCAATTCTCTTTTCTAGATTTTCCCCACGGGATTTTGAAAACTTTTCCTTTTTACCAGCTGGGCAAAATTTTAACAAGTACGAAAAGTTTTAAAATTTCACTAGAAAAAATTCAGATTTTTCATCGGAAAAAAGTGCCAAAGGGGGACATTGGGAAAATTTTAAGTTTTTTTAGAAAACCAACCCCGCAAATCTTGACGTATGACCCCACTTTTTTGGGGTAGAATTTATACACTGAATCGGAAATGTCTTTTGTTTTTTTGGGGAAAATCTTACAAAAAACCTTTCCCGAGGAAAATTTAAAAAAAATCACAATCAGGGGCAAATTTCTAAAAACTTTGTTTCCAAAATTTTCTCGTTTCTAGAGTCTCACGGGCCATTCTGGATGCTTTTTCCCTGACCAGCTGGACATTCTAAACATAACGTATAGTTAAATTTTACTAGAAAAAAATTTTTAGAAAAATGCCAAAGGGGGGGAAACCCTTTTAAAAAATTTTAAATTTTTTGAAAAAACCAAAAACCCCAAAACTTAATTTTACACACTTTCCGGGGTAGAATTTTTCAAATGAATTTTTGGAAAAAGTTTTTCTTTTTGGGCAACTTTAAAAAATAAAATTTTTCCAAAAGGGAATTTAAACATTTACAATCAAGGGGGGAATTGCCTAACAAAATTTGTTTTTAAATTTTCTCGTTTTTTAAACGTCCCAGGGCCATTCTGGGTGTTTTTTCCCCCACCCAAACTGGACATTCTAAACCCAATTCGTTAGTTTAAAATTTTTATTTGAAAAAATTTAGATTTTTCATCGAAAAATTTTTAAAGGGGGGACCATTGGGAAAAATTTAAATTTTTTGAGAAAAATTTTCCCAAACCAAAAATCTTGACGTTTGGGCAAAATTTCCCGGGGTTTGGAAAAAATACACGAATCAGGAAATGTTTTTTTTTTGTTAACCTTAAATAAAAATTTTTAAGGGAATTTAAATCACAAACAGGGGGCAATTTTAACAAACTTTGTTTCCAATTTTTCTCGTTTCTAGGGGCCCCCACGGGGAAATTTTGATTCTTTTCCCCTGACCAACTGGACATTCTAAACAAGTACGTAATTTGTTAATTTTCATTTGAAAAAATTCAGATTTTTCATCGAAAAAGTGCCCCAAAGGGGGGCCCTTGGAAAAATTTTAAGTTTTTTAAGGGAAAAAACCAACCCCCGCAAAAACTTGACGTATAACACTTTTTTTGGGTAGAAATTTTACATTTAAAAAGGAAATGTCTTTCGTTTTGGTTTCAACTTTACAATAAATTCCCCCCCCCCCCCCCAGAGGGGAAATTTAAACATCAAAATCAGGGGCAATTTCTAACCAAAATTTGTTTCCAATTCTTTTCCTTTTTTAGAAGCCCCAACGGGGGCCCTTCGATCTTTTCCCTGGGCCAAATGGACATTTTAAAAAATTTCGTTAGTTAAGATTTCACTAGAAAAAATTCAGATTTTTAATTTAAAAAAGGGGGCCCAAAGGGGGGGGCCTTGGAAAATTTGAATTTTTTAAAAAAAATCCCCAAACCCCTAAAATTTTTAAGTTTGCACCTTTTTTTTTGGGGTAGAAATTTTACAATTTAAACGGGAAAAGTCCTTTGTTTGGTTTCAAAAAAATTACAATAAACCCCCAGAGGGAAAATTTAAAAATACAATTTTTGGGGCAATTTTTTAAAAAATTTGTTTCAATTCTCTCGTTTTTTAGAGTCTCACGGGGGATTCTGATGCTTTTTTTTGACCAGCTGGACATTCTAAACAAGAAAGTATAGATTTAAAAAAATTTACCAAGGGAAAAAATTCAATTTTTCATCGAAAAAAATGCCAAAAGGGGACCATTGGGAAAATTGAAAATTTTTTGGAAAAAAACCAACCACGAAAATTTTTACTTTAAACCCCCCTTTTTGGGGTAGAATTTTACACTGGGAAACAGGAAATGTTTCCCCCCGGTTTTTTGGTTTAAAAATTTAAAAATAAACCCCCAGAGGGGAATTTTAAAAATAAAGCCCGGGGCAAATTTTCTAAAAACTTTTTTTTCCCAAATTTTTCCTTTTCTAGACGTCCCCACGGGGATTTTTGATGGTTTTCCCCTGACCAGCTGGACAATTTTAAAAAAAGTACGGGAAAGTTAAAATTTCACTAGAAAAAAATTTAATTTTTTTATCGAAAAATTTCCCCAAAGGGGGACCATTGGAAATTTTGAAGTTTTTTGAGAAAAATCCCCCCAAACCCCCAAATTTGGGCGGTTTTCACACTTTTCCTTTGGGGGAATTAAAAACCCCTGAATCAGGAAAATTTTTTTTTTTTGGGGCAACTCTTAAATAAATTTTTTTAAAAGGGAAAAATTTTAAAAAACCAATCCAGGGGATTTCTAACAAACTTTTTTTTTCAAAATTTTCCCCGTTTTTTAGACGGCCCCAGGGCCATTCTGATGGTTTTCCCATGACCAGCTGGAAAATTCTAAACAAATACGTATAGTTAAAATTCAATTGAAAAAATTCAATTTTTTATCAAAAAAATTCCCAAAAAGGGGGGCCAGGAAGATTTGAAATTTTTGAAAAAATCCAAAACCCCCAAATTTTGACGTTTGACACCCCTTTTCTGGGGGAGAATTATAAATTTAATAAAGGGAAAGTCTTTTTGTTTTGGTGCAACCTTTTCAATAAAAACTCCCGAGGGAATTTAAACAAAAACCCGAAGGGAAAATTTCCCAACAAAAAAATTTTGTTTCCAATTCTCTCGTTTTTAGAGCCCCCACGGCCATTCTGATGCTTTTCCCATGGGCCCCTGGACATTTTAAACAAGTACGAATTTGTTAAGATTTTACTAGAAAAAAAAAAGATTTTCCAAAAACCAAAGGGGGCCCCGGAAAATTTTAAATTTTTTGAGAAAAAACCAAAACCAACCAAAAAACTTTTACGTTTTCAACCTTTTTGGGGGGAGAATTATACACTGAATCAGGAAATGCCCCTTTTGTTTTTTTTGAAAATCTTACAAAAAATTCCCAGAGGGAATTTTAAACATCACAAACAGGGTGCAATTGCTAACAAAACCCCTTTTTTTCCCTTTTCTCCTTTTAGAGTCTCAAAGGGCCAATTTGATTTCTTTTTTCCCTGACCAAACTGGAAAATTCTAAACAAGTAAGTATAGTTAAATTTCACTAAAAAAATTTCAGATTTTTCATCGAAAAAGTGCCAAAGGGGGGAAATTTAAAAAATTTTAAGTTTTTTTAAAAAAAAACCAAAACCCCGGCCAAATCTTGACGTAAACACAATTTTTGGGGGGTTTAAAAAAATACACTGGGAAAAGGAAATGCTTTCGTTTTTGGGGCAACTTTTACAAAAAAAACCCCAAGGGAATTTAAACATCACAACAGGGGCATTTTTTTTAAAAAACTTTGTTTCCAAATTCCCCCCCCTTTTCCCAGAGTCCACGGGCCCTTTTTTATGCCCTTTTTCCCGACCAGCTGGCATTCTAAAAAAAGAAAGAAAAATTAAGATTTTACTGAAAAAAAAAACAGATTTTTTTATCGAAAAAAATGCCCAAAGGGGGGAAAATTAGAAGAATTTAAAAAATTTTGGGAAAAAAAACCAACCCCCAAAATTTTTACTTTACACACTTTTTTGGGGTTTGAATTTTAACGAATCAGGAAATTTTTTTTGTTTTGGTTTCAACCCCTTTCAAATAAATTTTTAGAGGAATTTAAACATACAATCAGGGGAATTGCTTAAAAAACTTTTTTTCCCAAATTTTCTCGTTTCCCAGACGTCCCCACGGGCCAATTTTGAAAGGTTTTCCCATGACCACGGGGCATTTTTAAAAAAGTAGTAAGTTAAAATTTCACTAGAAAAAAAATTTAGGTTTTTCATCGAAAAAAAATGCCCCAAAAAGGGGGGGCCAGGGAAAATTTTTAAATTTTTTTTGGGGAAAAAAACCCAAACCCCCAAAAAACTTGACGTTTGACACACTTTTTGGGGTTTTAAATTTAATTTCACGAATCAGGAAATGTCTTTTTTTGGGGCAACTCTTAAAAATAAATTTCCAGAGGGAATTTAAAAATTTTACAATCGGGGCCATTTCTAAAAACTTTGTTTCCAAATTTCTCCATTTCCCAGAGCCCCCCCGGCCATTCTGAAACTTTTTCCATGACCAAAATGGACATTCAAACAATTACGTATAGTTTAAGGGTTTTCAAATAGGGAAAAAAATTTTTTTAAAACGAAAAAAAGCCCAAAGGGGGGGCATTGGAAAATTTTAAGTTTTTTTAAAAAAAATCCCAAACCCCGCAAATTTGACGTATAACACAATTTTTTGGGGTAAAATTTTACACTGAATCAGGAAAATTTTTTTTCGTTTTGGTTGGGAACTTTTACAATAAAATTTCCAGAGGAATTTTTAAAATCAAAATCAGGGGCAATTTTTTAAAAAAATTTGTTTTTTAATTCTCTCGTTTCTAGAGCCCCACGGGCCATTCTGATGCTTTTCCCTGACCCTGGACATTTTTAAACAAGTACGAAAAATTAAAATTTACTAGAAAAAATTCAGATTTTTAAAAGAAAAAGGGGGCCAAAAGGGGGGGGCCCTTTAAAAAAAGAAATTTTTTTAGAAAATTCCCAAACCAAAATTTGACGTTTGGCACACCCTTTTTCTTTGGGGTTTGAAATTTTACACTGAATCAGGAAATGTCTTTCGTTTTGGTGCAAATCTTACAATAAACCCCCAGAGGGAATTTAAAAAATCCAATTTTTGGGGCAATTTTTTTTTAAAAAATTTTTTTCTAATTCTCTCGTTTTTTAAAGTCTAACGGGCCATTTTTGAAACTTTTTTTCCCTGACCAGCTGGACTTCCCAAAAAAGAAAGTATAGTTAAAAATTTCACTAGAAAAAATTAAAATTTTTTTTATCGAAAAAGTGGCCCCAAAAAGGGGGGCCCGGGTTTGGGTTGGGGTTTTGGGTTTTAACCCCTTTTACGGAAATTTTGGGGGTTGGGTCTATACCCCTGTAGGTGTTTTTTTTTTTTGGGTGCCTTTCCAAATAAACCCAAAGGGAAATTTTTATAAGATCAAAACCCTTTTTTTCCCCCCCTTTTAAGTTAGGGCATTTTTGTTTTTTGCCCCCCCCGGCCCCAAAAAACGTAAGAGGTTAAAATTTCCTAAAAAAAACCGGGCCCAAAACCCAAAAATTAATTTTTTGGCCCAAAACCAACCCCCCCATAAACGGACGGGGTTTTACCCTTTTCCCCAAAAAATACACGAACAGGTTTCTTTTTTTTGGCCCCCCCTTTTAATTTAAACCCAAGGGTTTAAACCCCCCCCCTACAATAGGTGGCAAATTTTACCCCCCGGCCCCCAAATTTTTACCGTTCCAAGGAATTTGACCCAAACCCCCCCCATTTTAAAAAGTACGGGGTTTTAAGACCCAGAAAAAATTCCCCCGAATTTTCACGAAAAAGTTAAAGGGGGGCCCAAAAAAAAATTTAAGGTTTTTAAAAAAAAACCAACCCCCAAATTTTGAGTATAACCCACCCCAATAAATTATACAAATAAGGGAAAAAACCTTTTCCCCCTTTTTTGGTAACTTTTTAAAACCCAAAAATAACCAACTCTTAAAAAATTTTTTTTATAAACCCCTTTTTTTCCAGGGGATTCTTGTTTTCCCTTTGGGAACTGGCCTAAACCTACATATTAGACATGAAAATTTTTATTTTTTTTGAAAAAGTGAAATGTTTGGGAAAATTTGAAGTTTTTTAAGGGAAAAAACCAACCACGAAAAAACCTTTACGTTTGACAACCTTTTTTTTGGGGTAGAATTATACACTGAATCAGGAAATGGGGCCCTTTTTTTTGGTGCAACTCCAAAAATAAACCCCCAGAAAGGGAATTTAAAACATAAAACCCGGGCGCAATTTTTTTTAAAAACTTTGTTTCCAAAATTTTCTCGTTTTCTAGAAATCCAAAGGGGGCTTTTTGAGGTTTTCCCATGACAGCTGGACCCTTTAAAACAAGAAAAAGTTAAGATTTTACTAAAAAAATTCAAAATTTTTTTTATCAAAAAAATGCCAAAAGGGGGAAAATTTAAAAAATTTTAAATTTTTTTTTAAAAAAACCAACCAGAAAAATTTACTTTACACCCCTTTTTTGGGGTTTTAAAAAAAAACACTGAATCAGGAAAAAATTTTTTGTTTTGGGGCAACTTTAAAAATAAACCCCCAAAAGGAAATTTTAAAAATCACAATCAGGGAGAATTGCTTAAAAAACTTTTTTTCCCAAATTTTCTCGTTTTTTAACGTCCACGGGCCCCTTCTATGGTTTTCCCTGACCAGCTGGCATTCTTTAAAAAGTACGAAAATTTTAAATTTTACTAAAAAAATTCAGATTTTTCATCGAAAAAGTGCCAAAGGGGGGGCCCCGGGAAAAATTTTAAATTTTTGAAAAAATCCAACCACCCAAAAAATTTTTACTTTGAAAACACTTTTTTTGGGGGAGAATTATACACTGAATCAGGAAATGTCTTTTTTTGGTGCAAAAAAAATTTCAATAAATTTTTTCCCGAGGGAATTTTAAAACCAAGCCCGGAGGGCCTTTTCCCAACAAACTTTTTTTTTTCAAATTTTCTTTTTTAGAGCCCACGGGATTCTTTTATGCTTTTCCATTACCAACTGGACAAAACTAAACAAGTACGTATAGTTAAAATTTTCACTAGAAAAAATTAGATTTTTTTATCGAAAAAATTTCCAAAAAGGGGGGGAAAGGGAAAATTTGAAATTTTTTGAGAAAAATCCAACCCAAAAAAATCTTGACGTTTGACACACTTTTTTTGGGGGAGAATTTTTACACTGAATCAGGAAATGTCTTTGGTTTTTTTTGCAACTCTTTAAAAATTTAAACCCCCAAGGGAAATTTTAAAAATCAACCCAAACAGGGGCAAATTTTTTTAAAAACCCTTTTTTTCCAATTTTTTCCCCCCTTTTTTAGCGTCTCACGGGCCAAATTTTGATGCTTTTCCATGACCAGCTGGACATTCTAAACAAAAACGATAGTTAAAAATTTTACAAAAAAAAATTCAGATTTTTCATCGAAAAAAATTTCCCAAAGGGGGGGCCTTGGGAAAAATTTTAAATTTTTTTTTAAAAAAACCAACCACAAAAATCTTACTTTCACACTTTTTTGGGGGAGAATTTTACTAATGAATAAAGGGAAAAAAAATTTTTGTTTTGGTGCAACTTTAAAAAATAAAACTCCAAGGGGGGTTTAAAAAAAATCACAATCAGGGGCAATTCTAACAAACCCTTTTTTTTAATTTTCTCGCTTTCTAAGGACGGGGGCCACGAAGGCCACTTCTTTTATGCTTTTTTCCATGACCAGCTGGACATTCTAAACAAGTTTTGTATAGTTAAAGATTTCATTTGGGAAAAAAATTCCCAAATTTTTTATTTGAAAAAAATTTTTAAAGGGGGACCAGGAAAATTTTAAATTTTTTTAGAAAAAAACCAAACCCAAAAAACTTGACGTTTGACAAATTTTCCCGGGGTTTGAAATTAAAAACACTTAATCGGGGAAAAATCCCTTTTTTTTGGGGAACTCTTAAATAAATTCTTAAAATGAATTTAAAAAATTTACAATCAGGGGCAATTTAACAAAATTTTTTTCCAATTTCTCAATTTTTAGAGCCCCAAAGGGCCAATTTTGGGTGCTTTTTTCCCCCCCACCCCGCCGGACTTTAAACAAGTAAGTTTAGTTAAGATTTTTATAGAAAAAATTCAGATTTTTCATCGAAAAAGTTTCCAAAAGGGGGGGGGCCCTTGGGAAATTTTAAGTTTTTTTTTTAAAAAAACCAACCCCCAAAATTTTACGTAAGGGCACAAATTTTTTGGGTAGAAATTAAAACCTTTAAATAGGAAATGTCTTTCGTTTTGGGCAAATTTTTACAATTAAAATCCCGAAAGGGGAAATTTTTTAAAAACAAAATCAGGGGCAATTTTTAACAAACTTTGTTTTTTTAAAATTTTCCCCGTTTCGAGATTCCCCACGGGCCCTTTTGATTCTTTTCCATACCAGTTGGGCATTCTAAACCCAAATACGTTAGAAAAAATTTCACTAGAAAAAATTCAGGAATTTTTTTATCGAAAAAGTGCCCAAAAGGGGGAAATTGGGAAATTTGAATTTTTTAAAAAAAATCCAACCCCCAAAATCTTTAAAGGACACCTTTTTTGGGGTTTGAATTTTCCCCTGAATCAGGAAATTTTTTTGTTTTTGGTGCAAACCCCTTACCAAAAAACCCCCAGAGGAAAAATTTTAAAAATCACAAAACAGGGCGAATTCCCAAAAACTTTGTTTCAATTCTCTCGTTTTCTAGACGTCTCAGGGCCATTTGGGTGGTTTTCCCTGACCAGCTGGACATTTAAAAAAAGAAAGTATGTTTAAAATTTTAAAAAGAAAAAATTCAGATTTTTCCCTCGAAAAAGTGCCCCAAAGGGGGGGCCCCCGAAAAAATTTTTAAATTTTTTGAAAAATCCAACCAAAAAATTCCCCCACTTTACACACTTTTTGGGGGAAAATTTACACTGAATCGGAAATGTTTTCTTTTGGGGCAACTTTAAAAATAAACCCCCAGAGGGAATTTAAAATTTACAAACAGGGGGCAATTTTTTAACAAACTTTGTTTTCCCAAATTTTCTCGCTTTCAAAAGTCCACCGGGGCCCTTCTGAAACCCTTTTTTCCTTTACCAGCTTGGGCAATTTTAAAAAGTACTATTTGTTTAAAAAAAAAAAAATTTCACTAGAAAAAATTCAGATTTTTCATCGAAAAATTTCCAAGGGGGGACTTTGGAAAATTTGAAGTTTTTTTAGAAAAATCCAAAAACGCAAATCTTGAGATGACACACTTTTTTGGGTAGAATTATAACTGAATCAGGAAAAAGTCTTTTTTTTTTGCAACTCTTAAATAAATTTTTAGAGGGAAAATTTTAAAAATTCCCCCAATCAGGGGGCAATTTTTAACAAAAAATTTGTTTCAATTTTTCTCGTTTTTTTAGATTTTCCCTTAAAGGGGGGCCCTTCTGAAGCTTTTTTCCCTGACCAGCTGGACATTTTTAAACAAGTACGTATAGTTAAAAAATTTTTTATAAAAAAAAATTCAGGGGTTTTTTTCCCAAAAAAATTAAAAGGGGGGAAACCCTAGAAGATTTGAAATTTTTTTAGGGAAAAAACCAACCACCCAAAAATTGAGTTTGACACACTTTTTTTGGGGGAAAATTATACAATTTTAATAGGAAAAGTTTTTCTTTTGGGCAACTCTTCAAATAAACCCCCCAAAAGGAATTTAACATCAAAATCAACGAAATTCTAAAAAACTTTTTTTTTCCAATTCCCCTCGTTTTTTTTAGACGTTAAGGGCCATTTGATGGGGGTTTCCCTGACCACGGACATTTAAACAAGTCGTTAGTTAAGGGTTTTACTAAAAAAAAAAACAGATTTTTTTATCAAAAAACCAATTGGGAAAATTTAAAAAATTTTTTAGAAAAATCCAACCTAAAATCTTTACGTTTACACACTTTTTCCCCGGGGTAGAAATTTTTTTCCAGAATCAGGAAATGTCTTTTTTTTGGGGAACTCTTTCAATAAATTTTCCAGAGGGAATTTAAAAAAATCAAAAAACAGGGGGCAATTGGAAAAAAAACTTTGGGTTTTCCCCCCTTTTTCTCGCTTTTAGATTTTCACGGGCCAAAAATGATGCTTTTTTCCATGACCAACTGGGCAATTTTAAAAAAGTACGTATAGTTAAAATTTCACTAGAAAAAATTAGTTTTTTCCCTCGAAAAAGTGCCCAAAGGGGGAAATTGGAAAAAATTTGAAGTTTTTTAAAAAAAAAATCCAACCCAAAGCAAATCTTGGGGCGTATAAAACACTTTTCGGGGGAAATTTTACACTGAAAACCCGGAAATGCTTTTGTTTTGGTGCAACTTTTACAATAAACCCCCAGAGGGAATTTAAACCCTCACAATCAGGGGCAATTTTTTTTAAAAACTTTTTTTCAAATTTTCTCGTTTCTAGAGTCTCACGGGCCTTTTTTAAAGCTTTTCCCTGACCCCCGGAATTCTAAAAAAACGTATATTTAAAATTTTACTAAAAACATTCAGATTTTTAAAGAAAAAGGGGCCCCAAAAGGGGGAAAATAGAAAGGGTTTTAAATTTTTTGGAAAAAATTCCCAAACCCCAAAAAAAATTTTTTTACCTTTTGGCCCCCTTTTTGGGGGTAAAATTTACACCCGAAACAGGAAAAAAGGTTTTTGTTTTGGTTGGGAAACTTAAAAATAAAATTTTCCAGAGGGAATTTAAAAAATTTACAATTTTTGGGGCAAATTTCTTAAAAAAACTTTTTTTCCAATTCTCTCGCTTTCCCAGAGTCCCCACGGGGCCAAATTTGATGGGTTTTTTATGACCGCCCGGAAAACTTAAAAAAGTAGTTTTAGTTTTAAAATTTTACTAGAAAAAATTCAAAATTTTTTATCCCAAAAAGTGCCCAAAAGGGGGGGCCAGGGGGAAAGTTTTAAATTTTGGGGAAAAAAATCCAAACCCCCCAAAAATTTTTTCGTTTTTAAAAAAACACTTTTTTTGGGGAGAAAAAAAAAACCTGAAAAACAGGGAAATTTTTCTTTTTTTGGGGCAACTTTACAAAAAATTTTCAAAAGGGAAATTTAAAAAATAAAACCAGGGGGCAATTTCCCAACAAACTTTGTTTTTAAAAATTCCCCTCCTTTTAGAGCCCCACGGGGGGAAATTTTGATGCTTTTTTAAAGACCAACTGGACATTCTAAACAAGTACGTAAAAGTTAAGAATTTTACTAGAAAAAAATTTTCATCGAAAAAAAAGCCCCAAAGGGGGGGCCATTAAAAATTTTTAAATTTTTTTTTAGAAAAAAACCCCCCAAAACCCCAAAAAAATTTTCGTTTGACACACTTTTCGGGGTTTGAAATTTTACACTGAATCAGGAAATTTTTTTGTTTGTTGCAAAATCTTACAATTTAAACTCCAGAGGGGGTTTTAAAAAAACAAAATCAGGGGCAATTTCCAACCAAAATTTTTTCAATTCTCCTCTTTTTTGGGGTTTACGGGGCCCTTCTGATTTTTTTCCATGACCCGGTTTGGGCATTCTAAAAAAGTACTATGTTAAGATTTTACTAAAAAAAAATTTAGAAATTTTTATCGAAAAAGGCCCAAAGGGGGGGCCATTAAAAAAATTTTAAAATTTTTTTAGAAAAAACCAACCCCGCAAAAACTTGACGTATAAAAAACTTTTCCGGGGGGAATTATACACTGAATCAAGGGAAAAGTCTTTCGTTTTGGTGCAACCACCCAAAAAACCTTCCCGAGGGAAAATTTAAAAAAATCACAAACAGGGGGCAATTTTTTTTTAAAAACCCTTTTTTTTCCAATTCTCTCGTTTTTTTAAGTCTCACGGGCCATTCTGATGCTTTTCCATGACCCGTGGGGATTCTTTAAAAAAAGAAAGTATAGTTAAAAATTTCAAAAGAAAAAAAACAATTTTTCATCGAGAAAAATGGCCCAAAAGGGGGGGATTGGGAAGGGGTTTGGGTTTTAGAAAAACCAACCCCGTAAAAGAGTTTGGAAAACGGGGAGGGTTTTACCATGAACGGTGTTAATCGTGTTGGGTTCCAATTTTAAAAATTTTATTCCCAAATTTAAAAATTTACCAGGGAAACACCAAGTTTTAACTCCTTTTTGCACCCCAAGGGGGACGTGGTTTTTCCCAAACCCGGCCCCTTTAAAACAAGTACATTGGTTAAATTTCCTAAGAAAACACTAAAATTTTTTTCCCAAAAACCAAAAACCCCTTTTAAGTTTAAATTTTTTGAAAAAATCCCAACCCCGTAAATTAGTTTTGAAACCCCCCCGGTTAAATAAACACGAAACAAAAATTTTTTTGAAGGGGAAACCCATAACCTTAAGGGAATTTAAAAACCCAACCGGGGAAAACAACAAAGTTTTTAATTTTTTTTTGAGCCACCCGGGGCCCCCTAAAAGTTTTAATTTTTATGGGCCCCCCCCAAAAAAATACCCTAAAGTTTAGATTTTGAAAAAAACCAACTTTTTATAAAAATCCTAAAAATTTAAATTTTTTAAAACCCCCATAATTTTGGTTTCCCCTGTTTTGGGGGGGTTTAAAACCCAACCCCCCAAAAAACCCTTTTCCAAAAATTCCAAAAAACTCCCAAAGGGAAATTTTAAAAATTAACCAACCCAATTCCCAACTTTTTAACCTTTGTTTAAAGTTCCCCCCTTCCCATGCTTTTTATGCAAAAGGGACTTCCCCAACCCCAATTTTTAAAAACATGGGAAAAAGTTGGCATTGAAAAAAATTTAAATGGGAAGGGAAGATTTGAAATTTTTTAAGAAAAAAACCAACCACAAAATCTTGGACGTTTGAAAACCTTTTCCCGGGGGAGAATTTAAAAAAAGAATCAGGAAATGTCTTTTGTTTTGCTGAAAAATTTTTACAATTAAACCCCCAGAGGGAATTTTTTAAAAATCACAATCCGGTGCAAATTTTTTTTAAAAACTTTGTTTTTTAAACTCTCTTTTTTAGGTTTTTCACGGGCCATTCTGATGCTTTTCCCCCGACCAGCGGGGCATTCTAAACAAAAGAAAGTATAGTTTTAAAATTTTACTAAAAAAATTCAGGGTTTTTCCCTCGAAAAAGGCCAAAGGGGGGGAAAAATTGGGAAAAATTTTAAGTTTTTTTGCAAAAAAAACCAAAAACCCGAAAAACTTACTATTTCCCCAAATTTTCCGGGGTAGAATTTTACACTTTAATAAAAATTTTTTTCGTTTTGGGGGTACAAAACAATAAAACCCCAGAGGAATTTTAAAAATCACAATCAGGGTTTCAAAATTCTTAAAAAACTTTTTTCCAATTCTCTAGTTTTTAGAGTCTCAGGGCCATTTTCCCTGAAATTCTTTTTTTCCCTGAAACCCGCTGGGGGCCCTTCAAAAAAAGTACTAAAGTTAAGATTTCACTAGAAAAAAAATTTAGAAAAATTTTATCGAAAAAGTGGCCCCCCCCCCCAAAAAAAACCCCCCCCCGGGGGGAAATTTAAAATTTTTTTGGGAAAAATCCAACCAAGAAATCTTGACTTTACACAAATTTTTTTGGGGTAGAATTATTTCACTGAATTTAGGAATGTCCTTTTTTTTGGTGCAAAATCTTTCAAAATTCTTCCCAAAAGGGGAAATTTAAAAAACACAACCCCGGGGGGTTTCTTTTAAAAAAATTTTTTTTCAATTCTCTAAAAATTTAGAGCCTCACGGGAATTTTTGATTTCCTTTTTTCCCTTACCCGCTGGGCTTTTTAACAAGTACGTATAGTTAGGATTTCACTAAAAAAATTCAGATTTTTCATTGAAAAAGTGCTAAAGGGGGGACCATTGGAAGATTTGAAGTTTTTTGAGAAAAATCCAACCACGCAAATCTTGACGTATGACACACTTTTCTGGGGTAGAATTATACACTGAATAAGGAAATGTCTTTCGTTTTGGTGCAACTCTCACAATAAAGCCTCCAGAGGGAATTTAAGCATTAAAATCAGGGCGCAATTTATAACAAACTTTGTTTCTAATTCTCTCGTTTTCTAGACGTCTCACGGTCTATTCTGATGCTTTTCCATGACCAGCTGGACATTCTAAACAAGTACGTATAGTTAAGATTTCACTAGAAAAAATTCAGATTTTTCATCGAAAAAGTGCTAAAGGGGGGACCATTGGAAGATTTGAAGTTTTTTGAGAAAAATCCAACCACGCAAATCTTGACGTATGACACACTTTTCTTGGGTAGAATTATACACTGAATCAGGAAATGTCTTTCGTTTTGGTGCAACTCTCACAATAAAGCCTCCAGAGGCAATTTAAACATCACAATCAGGGCGCATTTTCTAAGAAACTTTGTTACTAATTCTCTCGTTTTCTAGACGTCTCACGGTCTATTCTGATGCTTTTCCATGACCAGCTGGACATTCTAAACAAGTACGTATAGTTAAGATTTCACTAGAAAAAATTCAGATTTTTCATCGAAAAAGTGCCAAAGGGGGGACCATTGGAAGATTTGAAGTTTTTTGAGAAAAATCCAACCACGCAAATCTTGACGTATGACACACTTTTCTTGGGTAGAATTATACACTGAATCAGGAAATGTCTTTCGTTTTGGTGCTACTCTTACAATAAAGTCTCCAGAGGCAATTTAAACATCACAATCAGGGCGCAATTGCTAACAAACTTTGTTTCTAATTCTCTCGATTTCTAGACGTCTCACGGGCCATTCTGATGCTTTTCCATGACCAGCTGGACATTCTAAACAAGTACGTATAGTTAAGATTTCACTAGAAAAAATTCAGATTTTTCATCGAAAAAGTGCCAAAGGGGGGACCATTGGAAGATTTGAAGTTTTTTGAGAAAAATCCAACCACGCAAATCTTGACGTATGACACACTTTTCTGGGGTAGAATTATACACTGAATCAGGAAATGTCTTTCGTTTTGGTGCAACTCTTACAATAAAGGCTCCAGAGGCAATTTAAACATCACAATCAGGGCGCATTTTCTAACAAACTTTGTTTCTAATTCTCTCGATTTCTAGACGTCTCACGGGCTATTCTGATGCTTTTCATGACCAGCTGGACATTCTAAACAAGTACGTATAGTTAAGATTTCACTAGAAAAAATTCAGATTTTTCATCGAAAAAGTGCCAAAGGGGGGACCATTGGAAGATTTGAAGTTTTTTGAGAAAAATCCAACCACGCAAATCTTGACGTATGACACACTTTTCTGGGGTAGAATTATACACTGAATCAGGAAATGTCTTTCGTTTTGGTGCAACTCTCACAATAAAGCCTCCAGAGGCAATTTAAACATCACAATCAGGGCGCAATTTCTAACAAACTTTGTTTCTAATTCTCTCGTTTTCTAGACGTCTCACGGGCCATTCTGATGCTTTTCCATGACCAGCTGGACATTCTAAACAAGTACGTATAGTTAAGATTTCACTAGAAAAAATTCAGATTTTTCATCGAAAAAGTGCCAAAGGGGGGACCATTGAAGATTTGAAGTTTTTTGAGAAAAATCCAACCACGAA
The DNA here is from genome assembly GCA_035578905.1 of Stictocephala bisonia. NCBI lineage: Eukaryota > Metazoa > Arthropoda > Insecta > Hemiptera > Membracidae > Stictocephala > Stictocephala bisonia. Next base: position 3,397 of record JAQJVL010005726.1, on the reverse strand, counting down.
AATCTTGACGTATTACACACTTTTCTGGGGTAGAATTATACACTGAATCAGGAAATGTCTTTCGTTTTGGTGTAACTCTTACAATAAAGCCTCCAGAGGCAATTTAAACATCACAATCAGGGTGCAATTGCTAACAAACTTTGTTTCCAATTCTCTCATTTTCTAGACGCCTCACGGTCTATTCTGATGCTTTTCCATGACAAGCTGGACAATCTAAACAAGTACGTATAGTTAAAATTTCACTAGAAAAAATTCAGATTTTTCATCGAAAAAGTGCCAAAGGGGGACCATTGGAAGATTTGAAGTTTTTTGAGAAAAATCCAACTACGCAAATCTTGACGTATTACACACTTTTCTGGGGTAGAATTATACACTGAATCAGGAAATGTCTTTCGTTTTGGTGTAACTCTTACAATAAAGCCTCCAGAGGCAATTTAAACATCACAATCAGGGCGCAATTGCTAACAAACTTTGTTTCTGATTCTCTCGCTTTCTAGACAACCCACGGTCCATTCTGATGCTTTTCCATGACCAGCTGGACATTCTAAACAAGTACGTATAGTTAAGATTTTACTAGAAAAAATTCAGATTTTTCATCGAAAAAGTGCCAAAGGGGGGACCATTGGAAGATTTGAAGTTTTTTGAGAAAAATCCAACCACGCAAATCTTGACGTATGACACACTTTTCTTGGGTAGAATTATACACTGAATCAGGAAATGTCTTTTTTTTGGTGCAACTCTTACAATAAATTCTCCAGAGGGAATTTAAACATCACAATCAGGGCGCAGTTTCTAACAAACTTTGTTTCTAATTCTCTCGATTTCTAGACGCCTCACGGGCCATTCTGATGCTTTTCCATGACCAGCTGGACATTCTAAACAAGTACGTATAGTTAAGATTTCACTAGAAAAAATTCAGATTTTTCATCGAAAAAGTGCCAAAGGGGGGACCATTGGAAGATTTGAAGTTTTTTGAGAAAAATCCAACTACGAAAATCTTGACGTATTACACACTTTTCTGGGGTAGAATTATACACTGAATCAGGAAATGTCTTTCGTTTTGGTGTAACTCTTACAATAAAGGCTCCAGAGGCAATTTAAACATCACAATCAGGGTGCAATTGCTAACAAACTTTGTTTCCAATTCTCTCGCTTTCTAGACATCTCACGGGCTATTCTGATGCTTTTCATGACCAGCTGGACATTCTAAACAAGTACGTATAGTTAAGATTTCACTAGAAAAAATTCAGATTTTTCATCGAAAAAGTGCTAAAGGGGGGACCATTGGAAGATTTGAAGTTTTTTAAGAAAAATCCAACCACGAAAATCTTGACGTAAGACACTCTTTTCTGGGGTAGAATTATACACTGAATCAGGAAATGTCTTTCGTTTTGGTGCAACTCTCACAATAAAGCCTCCAGAGGCAATTTAAACATCACAATCAGGGCGCATTTTCTAAGAAACTTTGTTACTAATTCTCTCGTTTTCTAGACGCCTCACGGTCTATTCTGATGCTTTTCCATGACAAGCTGGACATTCTAAACAAGTACGTATAGTTAAGATTTCACTAGAAAAAATTCAGATTTTTCATCGAAAAAGTGCCAAAGGGTACCATTGGAAGATTTGAAGTTTTTTGAGAAAAATCCAACTACGCAAATCTTGACGTATTACACACTTTTCTGGGGTAGAATTATACACTGAATCAGGAAATGTCTTTCGTTTTTGTGTAACTCTTACAATAAAGCCTCCAGAGGCAATTTAAACATCACAATCAGGGTGCAATTGCTAACAAACTTTGTTTCCATTTCTCTCGCTTTTTAGACGTCTCACGTACCATTCTGATGCTTTTCCATGACCAGCTGGACATTCTAAACAAGTACGTATAGTTAAAATTTCACTAGAAAAAATTCAGATTTTTCATCGAAAAAGTTCCAAAGGGGGGACCATTGGAAAATTTGAAGTTTTTTGAGAAATATTTAACCACGCAAATCTTGACGTAAGACACACTTTTCTTGGGTAGAATTATACACTGAATCAGGAAATGTCTTTTTTTTTTGGTGCAACTCTTACAATAAATTCTCCAGAGGGAATTTAAACATCACAATCAGGGCGCAGTTTCTAACAAACTTTGTTTCTAATTCTTTTGATTTCTAGACACCTCACGGGCCATTCTGATGCTTTTCCATGACAAGCTGGACAATCTAAACAAGTACGTATAGTTAAAAGTTCACTAGAAAAAATTCAGATTTTTCATCGAAAATGTGCCAAAGGGTACCATTGGAAGATTTGAAGTTTTTTGAGAAAAATCCAACTACGCAAATCTTGACGTATTACACACTTTTCTGGCGTAGAATTATACACTGAATCAGGAAATGTCTTTCGTTTTGTGTTACTCTTACAATAAAGGCTCCAGAGGCAATTTAAACATCACAATCAGGGTGCAATTGCTAACAAACTTTGTTTCCATTTCTCTCACTTTCTAGACGTCTCACGTGCCATTCTAATGCTTTTCCATGACCAGCTGGACATTCTAAACAAGTACGTATAGTTAAGATTTCACTAGAAAAAATTCAGATTTTTCATCGAAAAAGTGCCAAAGGGGGGACCATTGGAAGATTTGAAGTTTTTTAAGAAAAAATCCAACCACGAAAATCTTTACGCAAGACACTCTTTTCTGGGGTAGAATTATACACTGAATCAGGAAATGTCTTTCGTTTTGGTGTTACTCTTACAATAAAGGCTCCAGAGGCAATTTAAACATCACAATCAGGGTGCAATTGCTAACAAACTTTGTTTCCAATTCTGTCGCTTTCTAGACATCTCACGGGCTATTCTGATGCTTTTACATGACCAGCTGGACATTCTAAACAAGTACGTATAGTTAAGATTTCACTAGAAAAAATTCAGATTTTTCATCGAAAAAGTGCTAAAGGGGGGACCATTTGAATTTTTTTGAGAAATATCCAACCACGCAAATCTTGACGTATGACACACTTTTCTTGGGTAGAATTATACACTGAATCAGGAACTGTCTTTTTTTTGGTGCAACTCTTACAATAAATTCTCCAGAGGGAATTTAAACATCACAATCAGGGCGCAGTTTCTAACAAACTTTGTTTCTAATTCTCTCGATTTCTAGACGCCTCACGGGCCATTCTGATGCTTTTCCATGACCAGCTGGACATTCTAAACAAGTACGTATAGTTAAGATTTCACTAGAAAAAATTCAGATTTTTCATCGAAAAAGTGCCAAAGGGGGGACCATTGGAAGATTTGAAGTTTTTTGAGAAAAATCCAACCACGCAAATCTTGACGTATGACACACTTTTCTGGGGTAGAATTATACACTGAATCAGGAAATGTCTTTCGTTTTGGTGCAACTCTTACAATAAAGCCT
>JAQJVL010005725.1:0-33383 GCA_035578905.1 Stictocephala bisonia | reverse complement strand
ACTTTTTTAGCCACAGATTATTGTACAAATTTCAATGCAAAATTTTTACAAATATAATTTATAGAAAAATAATTGGTAACAAAAATATATATACTAGGTTGGTTAGTACGTTTTGTCCACTATATTCACAAAATGTTAATGTAATATATCACACTGTTTGTTATGAGTTATGCACAGAAAAGGCCAAATTAGTCACTTTGGGCAGCCATATCTCCATAAAGAATTTTGTAATAATTTTTTTTCCTGTAACACATTTATTACATGGATACTAACAATTTTATTCAAAACAATTTAAAAAATAATTTTTGATCGAACATCCTTAAAGTTCTTTCTTAGTAAAATTTTGCACTGAAATTACTTTGGCAGAAATGTACAGTGAAAATTACACTTTTATTTCGCTGTAAGAGAAAATAAAATCATATACCTTGTTGCCCACGAGTCTCTGGACAAAGAGTTGGGAAACACTTACTTAAATAATGAAGTATGAAGCTTAGCACTATGACATTTTAAAATTGAAAGAAGATAAATTTAACTGTCATATTTCTTAACTTTTTACTTATGCTTTTTTCTTGAGCTTAACAAACTTACTAGCATCTAAAAACAGCTGCCCATTTTCTTCTTCATTCTTTACAATTGCCACTGATGCATCTATCCCATGGTTTTGTTCCAAATAAGCTACAGCTGCATCCAAAGCCTTAATTCCAATCATATTCCTTTTATCGTTTATCACCACTGCAATAAGAAATGAAACAATAAAGGAATATTGGTTATACCAATACAAGCTTTTGTGTTTAAATTATTTATGAAACTTAAACGTAGCTATCTATACTAGTTTAGAGAACAAGGGCTACAGTAGCTCACCATACAAATATTTATTTAGTTCTGGTTTTCAATACATTATTTGGATTAGTTGAAAATTCAAATTTATTATCTTCTTGCCTGAACATCTTCCACCACGATACAAAAATAAAAAATCAAATTAAAACAAATGCTACAGCATTTTTTATTTATAATACTTCAATTGGAACAGTCAAGTAATTAATAGACTGTTAAATTAGGGTTGTGTGCAATTGGATTGAACATCTTCCCACTCTATACCAGAATATATCTGCAAAGATTTATAGTTGGTTAAACATTTGTACAACCAATCACAAACAGAATTTTGATTTCTTATCAAATTCATACATCAAGATTATTTGTACAGTAATAATATAACTTATAAACTCATACAAACCACATAAATATTATTTGTTTCAATATGAAGAGAATACTCTTTGTGAATATTTTTCTTAATATTTACAAGTCCCAAGGTATTTGAAAAAGAATTATCAGTAATTACTTCACAATGCAATTACTAGAATTTATTCAGCCATTCTTTATTGAAGGAAATTTTAAATACAAAGATTATAATTCAGTAGCAGTCTGGAAGTACCTATGGAGGAGGTCCAAGTTTTTGAGGGGGAGGGTTCAAGAAAGCAAGGGAAAGGGGGTCTGGGGATTCCCTCAAGAAAACTTTGCAAGTTTTTCTCACAAGTGCATTTTCAACCTAGTTTTAAACATTAAATTTGCAATTATTTAGAAATGGTAGGTGTATTACAATACCATTTAATTACTTTTTATTAAGATAAGTCAAACATCCCTTAACATGTTTAGTTCATTCAGATAAATAACAACGGTATTAAAACAAATTACTGATACAAGAAAATATAAATTACATAATGTCACTACGTCATTAACAACTATACTTTTAATGATGGTTATTTTTTTATAGTGGAAAAGGGATATAATCTTTTTCCAACTTATATAACCCAAAGTAACCTAAATATGGCTACACCACTGTAATAATTGCATTATTTTAAAGTCATATTGAGTCTAACCCTGTTATTTGAAATGTGAATGCACAGGTGCAGCAATCCAGGTTGTCCAGAGAAAATCCCTCTCATGGATCACCTAGAAGTTTCTGGAGCTAGGCATAGTGAAGGTGCATCTAAATATTCATCAACTTTGATAGCTCGTCACACAGTGAGTGACTTCAGAGTACTTCATGACCAGACTGCTTCAGTTATGAATATTGGGCTAAGAATTCTCAGATGCACTTTGCATTTAAAATATCCATTCGTTCGCTCGTAGTTTGTTATACAGAATTACTGATAAGGTGTGCCATAGTTCAAACTGACTTTGCAGCCTAGATTTCTTTCGATATTGATTAATTCAGGTCACTAAGGATGCTAAAAGCAGCACATAACTTTTAGCTGTGTGAAAACTCACACATAGCTAGTTTAGCCTTATTTATTGAATGTTGCATGTTTGGGCCTCTAGGCTGTTTTGAAACTGGCTGGTGTCATTGGCCATGGAAGGACAAGTGGGAGCCCCGTTTATAGTAAAAATAATGTTTTTTTTACTTTTATACCAAAACAAAACTTAATAATAAGAGCACACTGTAATTTTACAAAATGATATGTGCATTTGGCGAGAAGTGTAAATGAATATGTTGCTTAATATATTAAGTATTTAACAACTTCAACAAGGGAGGTTGTCAGTGGAGTGATGTTGTCATTAGCACCATTTAGGGGCAGCTCTCATTGGTGGGGTCTCATCGAACCTATTCCCCATTATCCTTAACTGTCTGTAAAGGTAGTCACCTTAAGAGCAATCTTGAATCTGGAACAGCACTGTGACTTAGTGCTTTGTCGGAAAATTACAATTTTATACCTCATTTGAAAGAGCGTCAAATTTACTAGCGAAGTTTGTTGAGCTCGCAGAAAGATTACAGCACACTCAAAACTACTGCATCAGATTTATTTTCAACCTGAGGTGAAGTGATCACGTTACCCCATTTTTCAATCAATATCCACCTTAAAGTTAAACACTCAGGAATTATCTGCCTGATAACATCAGATGAGAATTATTTATTATGCACAAAAAATAATAAATACTTCTACAGTAAATAATTTATTTCTTTTTATTAGTGAGTTAATAAAAAGGAAAATAAATTGACAAATAAATCAGCACTATTTAGATTTTTCCCTCTCCCTGGCGCATTTTATAGTAGAAATTACAAATTCTGTTGGCAACATTATAGCAGAAAGTTGGACATTTCTGCTATAAAATGCACCAGGCGTGGGGTGGAGGGAAAAATCTAAATAGAGCTAATTTATTTCTTACTTTAGTTTTCTTTTTATTAACCCACTAATAAGAAAGAAATATACGATTTATTGGAGAATAATTTGTTCCTTTTTGTGCATGCATTGTTTCTTTGATATTTTTTATTCTTTTGAACGTGTCCTTCTTTTTCTTCAAACATTTTTCTTCCAGTCTTGTGTTTAGGTTTTTCTTGGAACATCAAGTTTCTGTCCTTTGCCTTATTTCTAAATTATTTAACTCTCTAATAATTATGTAATATTTAATAATTCTTATGAGCCTTCTTGAACATTCTAGAATCAGTTGCCTTTTGTTTTTCTATTGTAAAATAAATGGAAGATTCAATTCACGAATCTGTTATCCTCCATTATAGCTTTTATCCTCCAGTGCTGATTTATTATTATTACTATTTGTTATCTATGTGATGAAGTTTTCTTCAACACCAATGTCAACAAAAACTGTACTCCACAATACTTCAGCATTGAGGTTCTTATAATCAATCTTATGAGGAATTTAATTTCTTGAAAAGTTATATGAGTGAATTAATTGAAGAAACATTGCTTTTTTTCTGATAAGTGCAATTTGTCTCTTCAGTTTTGGACATATTCATCATAACTAACAAATTAAAAGAATATTTTATTTCTGATATACATGTACACTTGCAAATAAATAGCAATATTGACAACTATTAATTATACGCAGAAAGTAAATTATGATTGAATATTCAGAAACTCATTATGGCCTAACGATGAATTGGGGATCCTACCTAACTAGGACTGAGAATAACCCAAACGTGGATCATTCCCATACTTACTACCTCAACAACATATCAAGGGTCTCTTTTGGAATATGCCTTAACATTTTTATTTAAAATATTACAAATATTTGTTAGAAAACATGATCCATAGTTACTTACATAAGTTAAAACTAATACCCCAACATTGTGAGATCAAGATAGAAAATAAGAAGAAACTCCAAGTAATGGACAACATTCTCAGCTTGTTTAAAGATTCCGCTTATCTGAAAAACTTAATAACATGATAATCATCGGTTCTAATGCATCCTTATGTAGACAAGAATATTATATTTATAGATACATAATAGTGTACCTTCAGGCTTACAGTTATTATTGTACTTGTCAAACATATTATTATTATTCTAATTCTAACTTGTGCATTTATTGTAGATATGTTCAGTTTGTAAACTTTGTGGACACTATATTTAAAACAAGAGCTTATTGGATCTGCTTTGCAGAATCATATTCTTTACCATGTAAGTTTATGTATGTTGTTTTAATCAATATTTTAAGTGTGTATACATGTTGTATAATATTTAGAACTAAAACCTAATTTATAGCCTAAGAAATTGACGATTGTAATTCATTTTGATGTCCTCATGTGTTTCTGCAACAAAAAATTATTTATTTATTTAATAAGTTCTGCATTTTAAGTCTCCAATTTGTAAATATCTCAATGTATGTTTTTCTACGAAATCCAATGCACACAAATGCTCTTCTTTGTATCATTATAAAGCTTGGAACTAACTAACATTTATTGCTATTTTATACAGCTTTTAGAGTTTTTGAAACCCACACCACCTTTGTGAGCATAACATTTTTCCACTCCTTATCAGCTGAGGTAAAATTTATTATAAACTATTTTGAAATTAGTATGGTATTTTTAAAAGGATTTAATAGACCAAGCATTTTACAAAATTAACAAATACTATGTACAGGACACTAGGCCAAAAATTAGTGTAATGTATTATGTATTGTGTTTGTAATTGTTTACTTCGGCAGTGTGTGTGTGTACATACGTGCGTGCGTGTGGGGACTTGTTTTTTCAGGTAAGTTTGCTGACACATTATTTTATGGAGAGCTATTTATTTTAATTGTTAATAAATAAGAATACATAACTATTGCTATAAAATATACTATCAAACAGTAATATACATTGTGTTAATGGAACTAGACAAATAAAATGGTAGAGTTTTATATAAATACTCTTAGCTATGACAATATAACAAATAAAATCTTACTTGCCTTATGGATGGTAAATAATAATTTAGATTTCTATGTTTTATTACATAATTGTTTTTTATGATAAATAAATAAATAAATAAATAAATAAATATTTTATTGTAGAAACATTTCACAAAATGTATTACAAGCGTCAATACAATTATAACTAATTAAAAATAAGTAATTATCTACTCAAAAACCAATTCAAAAAACTCTTCTATATTATACAAACAATTTTTAGTAAGTAAATTCTTTATTTTATACTTAAACTTATCAATAGGCAGCATTTTATAATCAATAGGAAGAAAATTAAATAATTTCAATGATACATACATAAATGTTTTTTGTGTTTTGGTATAATTACATCTAAAAATACTTAAGTTATTCTTAAATCTAGTACAATAGTCATGAGTATCACCAAGTTTTTCTAAGGTTACATAATTTTCTTTGGCGTACATTAGACATTGATATACAAATAAGGAGGGAAGACTCATTATACACAATTCAATAAAACTAGACTTACAACTACTGCGGAAAGAAAGGTTACAAATTAATCTAATAGCTCTCTTTTGTAATTTAAACAGCTTATCTGCAGATGACTGATGACCCCACAATGGTCATAAGATCTTTTATCATATCATATCATAAGATAAAAGACTGTGAATTTGAGCAAAATATACCACTCTAAGGACATTTAAGCTCAAACAAGACCTTAACCTTCTAATTAGGTAAATCCCTTTGCTAATTTTGGAACCAATATTTTTTATGTGACTATCCCAAGTTAGTCTAGAGTCAATAGTAAACCCTAAAAAATTTACACAATCCTCTTTACTCGACAACATATCATTGGAATAAGACAGATTCAACTCTTGAGTTTTGTTGGTATTTAAACAAAGCAAATTAGCGGAACACCAGTCCTCCACAATATTTTCAATATTTCTGCTCATAAAGTTTAAGTCTAGTTGAGATTTAGCGTTAAAACAAATGTTAAGGTCATCAGCAAAAAGGTAGCACTCAATATAGGGACTGGAGATGTTAAATGGAAGATCATTGATGTAAATGATAAAGAGAATAGGGCCTAGGATTGAGCCTTGTGGGACTCCATGCTTTACCTGCAGAAAACTTGAATCAATGTGGCCATGACAAACTTTTTGAAATCTACAATTAAGATAAGAAAGAATAAGAAGTATAGCTTCATTATCGAAACCATAAAATTTAAGCTTTTCTATGAGTAACGTGTGTGAAACCGTATCAAAAGCTTTAGACAAATCATGTAGCTTAACATTAAGGGAGACTTTATTTTCCAGTTTTTCCAGACAATTATTAATAAAGGAAATGATTAGTTGTATACAAGGTATATCTGGCAACACTGTGTGTCGTAGGAGTAAGATCAACATATTAGAAAAGTATGGTGAGTAGTAGAAAGATATTTTTCTTAAAACTCATCAAAATGTGTTTATTACAATCAATTGTATTTTCAAAAAAAAATTACTAAAAATGAACCAATGCTTCAAAATACAAGTATTTGTGTTAATAACTGTGATATAAAAAAAATAAAAATGAATAATCATGTTAGTATTTTATAGCAAACTACCAAGTTTAATATGTTACTATCATATGGTTATATGTTGAATAAACCAGGCCTTGAAAGAACAACATGAAAATGTCTCTGTAGAAAAGCAATTTACTTACTGTGTGAATTTGTTGTCCAACACTTTGGAAAATAAATTATTTCTTTAATTTCAATAAAGTTCCTAACAATTTTTATAGTTAAATTTCATTGGAGCCTTTACTTTCACTGCTAGCTAATATGACCCTTGGATCCTATGGCTTATATAACATTCTATTGTTAACTTTGTGTCCAGAAGTACAATGTCCAATTACACCTTTATACTGTATTGACAACTGATGACATAGCTACCAAGGATTGCGTGACTCTTCCCTCACTTTGATAACTTGTCAATACTGTTAAATTTTTTTATACTAGAGACAGTAAATGATTTGTTTCTTTTTTTTGATTGTGAATGTTTTGATTGTGTATTCTTATTAATAATATAAAAACTATATTCAAGTGCAATATATGCACTTGAATATAGTTTTTATATTATTAATAAGAATACACTTAGTAAAAATATCTAATCAAAAACGATTTCAATCTTGTAGGATCATCACTTGTTACACATTAAAAAAGTGAATATAAAGAATTCAATCCAATCGGTCACCTTAACTTTTAACTAACTGCCTACAATTTTACTTAAGCAAAATCCAGATTCTACCTATGCTATCATTTTCATGTAACATTTGAGGGTGTTCAAGTAAAATATTTTCGGTATTTATACTAAACATCCAAATTACGATGCATTATATTAAATAATCAGAAGTTAAAAGAATACTGTCGTAATTAAAATGTTTTGAATCCAAAATTGTTTTTATTCAAGTCTTTTAAAATTAATATAACTTATACTAACATTTTTATGACAATAGAATTCAATCTAAATCTATAATCTGTATCTATAAAAGACAAAGCCTTCACTGACTGACTCACTCATCACTAATTCTAACTTCCCATGTAGGTAGAGCTGAAATGTTGTACACTGTTTTTTAGGTCTTAAATATCACAATAAAGTATTTTCATCTTGATAAAGTACTCCTAAGGGGTAGAAACTTCCCCTAAAAGATTGTTCCATAAGGAAAACATTGGGTTGATTTTAGCAAATTAATAACAGCTGTTTTGTAAATAAATAAACATTTTTATTTTGAATATTTGACATTATAATATTGATTCCACACAACAAAGCTGATCTTTGATAGATGCAATTTTAATACAGGGTGCGGCAAAATGATCTGACGGTTTTCTTTACCTTACAGTTGAGCGAGTAGGTAGTGGGGGTGGTGGGGATATGCGCTTCGCAGAGCCCACTCGTGGACATTTTTAATAGCCATGGAGCAATGGTCGGCTGAGCATCATGCGTTTGTTGTCCAGGCGTTTTTTAAAAGTGGCGATTCCTGCGCTGCTGTTCAGCGGCAGTTCTGTAGGCGTTTTAATGTCGGTCCAAGAGGAAGAGTTCCAACTCGTAACACAATTCTGCTATGGGTGAGTAACTTCAGAGCTACCGGTTCGGCGTTAAAACGGAAGTCGACAGGCCGTCCAAGGTCAGCCCGGACGCCAGAGAACATCGATCAAGTAAGACGATCTGTGGAAGCAAGTCCTCGACGCCCGGCTCGTAAACAAGTTGCTGCTTTGCACATGTCTGATCACTTGGTAAGACGGATATTGCATTTTGATCTGCATTTTCACCCATACAAGGTAGCTATTGTTCAGCAGTTAAAGCCTAATGACTATGCAAAGCGGAAAGCATTTGCAGAACAAATGATTTATCTCATGACTGATGAAACAATTCTCATTACGAGCGATGAGGCACATTTCCACTTGGACGGTTATGTAAACAAACAAAACTTTCGTTATTGGTCACCTAAAAATCCTGAAGAACTGCATGAACGTCCTTTGCATAGTCCTAAGGTTACTGCGTGATGTGGTGTATCGAAAAGTTGTGTAATTGGACCGTATTTCTTTGAAGAGGATGGTCGAACAGTTACGGTCAACTCACAACGTTATCTGATCATGTTGAACAACTTTCTGGTTCCTGAACTTCAGAGAAATCATTTATTGCACAGGAGGATGGAGCAACTTCCCATACGGATAATGAGGTGATGGCCTTTTTGAGAACCAAATTTCGTGGCCGAGTCATCTCGCGTTTTGGGGACATTGCATGACCAGCTCGCTCCCCAGACCTTAGCATATGTGATTTTTTCTTGTGGGGTTTTCTTAAAGCAAGAGTTTACATAAACAAACCACGCACGTTGAATGAACTGAAGGAAGCCATAAGCCAAGAAATCGCCAACCTGTCTCGTGCAACGTTAGAGAAGGTGTTTGACAGCTTCAGTGTGAGACTAGAAGAGTGCTTGGCCAAAGAAGGGCACCATTTGAAGGACGTTATCTTCAGATCTTAAACTGATGGAACAGGTTGAACTGACGTTATTTTCATTAATTTACATGGATACTATTTTGTTATAAGCAATAAAAACTTTTGTATTGCTTTTAATTTTTGTGTTGTTTTTATTTTAAAACCATCAGATCATTTTGCCGCACCCTGTATTACACTATGAGTTTAATCTTCAGCTGTTTAACAAAAACAAATAAAATGAACACGTTTTAAACATGCTAAGTAATTCCATTGGGTATTTATACTAAAATAGGTAGCAAAGCAAGAAGTGTGAGAAAGACACTGTAAATAAATTTAATATTGTGATTTTATGTTATACAGTTAATCTACTATTATACGTAATCAAAAGTCACATGCCGAGTTGTACCGAACGCAGCAAGTGTCGGGATTAGCACACGAAGCGTGCAGGGGTGTCCCCTAGTCTAGTATAGTTTTAAAAAGTCATTTTTAGGATATATGTGTTAAATAATAACTTGTTTCAATATAAAAGGATTTTTTGTATTAAAGATCCTCAAACCAGATTGTCATTAAGAATTTAATTTTGCAAGGACAACTCTTTTTTAAACCTTTAGTGATGTAAAGAAATTTACTTAGAATAACAATTTAGACACATTTAGAATTTAAATAATTTGTATACTTCAGATAAGTCGAGCTGTTTATATTAATTTTCAAAGGTAATTAAACACAATAAAATTATTATAAAAGTAATTAAACAATTAAACCATGTTTGATGTTAACAAATAAGTGAAATAATGCAACTTACCAGTAACACAGGATTCCGTATACACTAACGTTGCTACGGTATCAGCTATTGAATCATTGATGACCTGGAAATTGCTTCAATACGTGGTTACTGTATTTCATTGTCTTTCCTTACACTATTGATTATTGAAACTGTCAGGGCCAATGTAAAACCAAAGCCTGGTAACAATTAAATAGGATACAATTTTGTTATTAATTACTGTTCTACATTTTATTCTTAACAAATTTAAGTATATAAAAAGATATTGTAATGAATATTAACCCTTTATATCCACAGAATGGGAATAATATAAAAAAGCCCTAACATATTTTTAAGAATTAAATAGCGGATTTATTTTGTTAAATTTTTAATTTTAAGAAGGGGGAGCTTAAAGGACTCAAATAAGGCAGTACTTGCACATAAATACATATTTTAAAAGTTTGTATCTCCCTTAATTTTTATAGCAAATTTTTAAAAAGGAAGGTGTGTGGAATTAAAGAAGCTAAAATTTATTATTTTAACATTTTTTCCACGTTTCCAGTAGTTTTGGAGTTTTTACAAAACTGCATAAATTGGTTTTTTTTCACTTTTAGCTCAAATTTTTTCAAAACTAAGCATTCTAAAATGGTTAAACTTCCAAATGTATAATTAATATATAATATTATAACACATAATAAGGGAGAAGAAAATGACAATGACTAATTTTAATTAAGGTGGCAAATAAGGCGTTGTTTTCACTGAAAAAGTATGGACCAACCTTATTTTCAATGTAACTCGCTCAGTTTGTATGCTACAGAATTTCTTGAAAAAAAAGGACTTTTTAAATATAGAAGTACTTGAAAACAGATTCTATAATTTTCTTAACAATCAATAGTTTTTCCTTTGACTTTGAAACTCTCGAATTTAGCGTTTGACAAACAAGAGGTAACCTTTAGCAAGCCATAACTCGGTTCATATTGATCATGTAACAGTCGTAAAAAATTTTAATTTTTTTTTAAAGCTACTGCTCTCAATAATTCTTTTGATTAAATTCATAATTGTCTAGTCATTCTTGAAAAACCATTAAAAACATAGATTACTTTTTATGGATGGGGTGGAAAACCAATCTCATGGTGAAAACGCCCTTTGGCATAGCGTAGATTTTGATCCATGGGCTATTCTACCTTCTATTTACATTCTTGTCAAAATGTCAAGTCAATAAATGAAGCATTTAAAATAAATGCCAGTTCAAATCTTCCTGTACACTAATCTATGTATATTTGTTATTTTTCAAAGAATTCTTCAATATGTAAAGGAGCCTACAAATTAAAATTGTACAAAGTTCTTAAATTTTGTAGGCCTGAAATTTTTAAAATTAATTTTGGCAAATTAATTTTTTTAAAATGTATTCCAGCACATGAAATTTATTTGTATAACTTGTATTGATAAGTATACTAACATTTTTTTCAATTCATTTATAGTATGCTAACCTACTATTAAATAAGCAAACGTAACATTTATCGGAGATTTCTTATACTTTATGTGCTAACCTGATATGCTTATCTAGAGTTAACTTTTATCATCCAAAGGGGCATAAACTTCACCACATAACCAGCCTAGCATCACCTGCACAGTGACAAGTTACACTGCTTACAGAGTTAGATTGGATTTACTAAGATACAGTGAGACCTTGATATATTGACAAATGATGAGGATTGAAGAATATTTGCGTTATCAAGTGATTTACATTAGTGAGGTTAAACTGGTAACATTAGTGATATACACGTACATTTTTACATTGTTCTTTATCATACTACTAACTATATGTTGGACTAAATAAAACTAATAATACTTTACAATGATAAGATATTTGAACAATTCTTTGATGCTCACCGTATTTGGCATCAAAATATTATAATGGTTAGTAAATATAAAATGGTATGAGCCAATTTTTAGCCGACTTACTTAGTGAATAAAATGTCATGAATGTGATTGGCAACTATTTTAAAGATTTCAAATGATTCAGTATTTAAAAATACAAACACATTTTGACTATCATAAAAACTCTAGTTGCCTTCAGGTGTTACCTTAGCCTTCATTTAAAACTAATGTAATAAACCCTTTTAAATCTGCATGCTTATAGATTACAGTAGACTTTTAAGAAAGTTGTGTCTTCTAATAAACTATCACACATATACACAATTAAGACAAAATATATAACACAATATGAAATGCAAAGAACAAAATATGAAAACGTCTGTGCAATCAACAATGCACAGAATAGATTATTAAATATTCAACTTATCCAACAGCATTCCACCACGTATGACAGCCAGGAACTACAAACCTCTCCACTCACAGGCTGAACTAACCATCAACGTCAAAGATAAACTGAATCCCCGTGAGTAAATTATGACAAACGTTAGGACTACAAAATGACTATTTTTAAGTATCTACGGAAATAAAGAAATGAAATAGAATAGCCATATACTGCAGTATGTAAAAATTAAGTGGACAATAACGATACCAAATACAGTACTGTATATACGAGCACTATTTTGAAAGTAAGTCCCATTTAAGTATTAAATAAACAACGGTACGTCAAGAGTGATTCTAATAAATAAATCTTAAAGCTACAGCTATTACCTGTTTACCTGCATAGTTTTCTCCCTAATAAAACACATAATATTTAAGAACAAGTTTTTAATTCAAACGCTAAACAAATCAGCTGCATGTGAGCTTTGGTACTGAGGATGCACAACATTTGTGGCAACCAAGCTTATCAATCACATATTTTTGCATACTGTCCTTAGTATCTCAGGAAAAAATCTAATAGTTCTGAAATCGTAAACCAACGATTATTTTAAATTCGTCATTTATCATTGTAACAAGTTAATCTTACAACTATTAACTTTACAACTATTCTATTTCTGATGTTAATAGAAAACATCAGATAACAGATTGCCAGTCACTTCTTTTTCATCAGGAAAATTAGTCCTTCCCACTTTACAGAAATTCCACAATATTGAAAATGTAAAATATACTGAACTGCAGTGTGTACAAAGAATACTTAAAAAATATAGTAAAATGAATTCCCCAGGACGTGTAAAGGTAAATAACAAAACATTGTTATTTTATATAACCAATATTTTTAATTTAAACATTACTTGAAAGTTATACAATACACTTTATTATTTAAACCAAAACTAATGCTTTCCATTATAAAATGTCCAGTCTTAAAATTGCGAAGGCACTAACACTTATGTCACTGCCTTATATGGTGGTAACTTACCTATGTTAACACCAATAAACCATAAATGTCTTATATACACAGTTCAAAGATTAACAAACTACATATTAACATTAACCAGATAAATAAAAGCATGCAAAAATATTAATTAGGACATCTTTATTTCATGCCATCAAATCTAGTTTAATGATTTTCATCAGATCCATACATTTTTGAGAAATAACTTAAGGGTATTTACATGAAAGCTTTTAAATTCGTCTATTTTTTATTAATAACAATATTGGCAGTTTACATAAGTATCTGGCAGAATAAGAAAAATCATAAAAATAAAAAGTACTATAATACAATATTGTCATATTTTATTTTGTTATAAACTAACATTATGTTTTACGATTAATAAGTTCTTTTCTAATATGTTCAACACATTTACGAAAGTTAGTAAATGACTCGTAGTAACAAAGCGTACAAAAAATTATAGAAGCAAATGGAAAACTTCACTGTGGCTAAAAATACCTTTATCTAGAACTAAAATTAATAATGAAAAGTAAACAGAAAGGTTTAAGAAGCGGTTACAGAAACTGTTGAAATTATTTTTTTATGGTGCATGCCTTATAGCATTGTGTTTTGTGCTGAGTAATAAACCATCATTAAAAGCATCCTTATTTCAAAGTTATGGATAAAGTACCTACTTTGCAAGCTAAAAAACATGTAGAAAATATATTAGTACTGTGTTATACATACTATATACAGTAATTGCTTTGCATTGGATCTATAATCACGTTCTTGGTTTGTATTGCTGTAATTCATGTAAATATACATGAATAGAAACTGTAGAGGACTAACCAAAAGTACAACAAAAAAAGAAACTTGCAGTGATTATCTGAGTCACTCGTAGAAATTGCAAATCACTGATTTGAATCTAGTTTTTCTCTACATTCAATAAAGTGACCTTTCTCTCCATTGGTAAGGTTTTCTGTTTAAAACTGGTTTTATTAATGTATTTATTCACGTTATTTCCGATATGATGTTTAATAAGTGCATCATTTCTGCTGGCTCATCAAATTCACACGTCCTGCAGATATGCCTATGTTAAGTCAATCATTCTTCTATGACATGTTTCCAATAAACTACTTATTTTAAATGCAGACTTATTTTTTATAATATCATGATAGCTCTCAAATTTAATATGACTGAATAAGTACGTGAGAATAGTAAGTAAGTGTTGTTTTATACTAATTATATATGTATGTAAATAACAACTTCCAGTTTATGGGTGGTTGAATAACAGCACATTTTCTTTTGCACAATATTGATGAACACTATAATTCTTGTAGCTAAAGGACTTTAGACATTTTATAAAATTGCTTGTTTTATAATAGCTTTTAATCATATTGAAACATTGTTGGCTTCATGATTAGTTAATGTAAATATTTACTTTTTATCCACTAGCGTTTATATATCTTTGTTTAAAGTGTTTTTATTGATGAAGGTTCACAGAGTCATGCTTGTTATACATATGTTAAACATCTGAGTAGAAACGTAAACTCTTTGCAGAAAGCAAGTTCTGTTGCAATTTTCTACAGTTCATTTATTTTAAGAAAATTATTAAAATTTTATTTTATTTTTAGTTAATCTACTTGGCATTGATAATTTTTTTTTTTAATTTAAAACTATTATATGTTTTTTTATTCATATGATAATGTTGTCTGTAAATTTAATAAACATTCCAACATATTATCAATGTTAATGTAATAAATAAATATTATTATATTTTATTTCCTATAAAATCAATTTATGTTGCTCTTATTATATGCATTTACCTAATTTTAAGGAATTTGAATTTTTCAAATGATTTTATTCAGGAAATAAACATATTTTTCAATCAAGTTAAATTAAAATTGTTTGAAAAGAAATGTATACAAAGAAATGTAAGAAATTCTTATGTACATATAAATGTACATAAATGTATACAAGAAAAGGAATGTAAGAAATTCTTACAATTCTTCAGTTGTGTGTGTGCCTATCAATATTTAAGTGGGATGGCAGGATGGATCGTAAAGCAAAATATCTGAAACCTTACACAAACATGCACTAAAAATCATTAGGTTTTGATTTATGACATTTAATGGAAAATATAGGAAGTTATAGCCAACACATAGTTACATGGCACATATAGGAAACACATTTGTTTATTTTCTTCAACGGATTGTATAAATAAATATGGTGAACATTTCCAATGTCTACATTTCAAAGTTTTCTAAACTATTCACATAAATGTTTGATATGTTAAATAAACAAATAACATACTTCCAAATGAGGTTGTTCACATTAAACTGATCCTTATTGCTATCATTAACATGACTTACACATAAGTAGCTATGATTAATGTTTTTAGATTTGAAGCCAAAATATAAGAGGCTTACACTTATAAAAGTTATATTTAAACAGAATATTTCAATTTTCAACATTTGTGATATATTTAAAACAAACAAAATATCGTTTTAAAATAGATATGTACTCTATTTGTATATACATTTATGTACTATTTCTAAAATGTAACATTTTTTAATTAACATTAAAAACATAACAAGTACTACTATTCAACAACAAACAATAAATATAAACTGACTAGTAAATATGCAACTGAATTGTTTCAACTTCACGATGTTTTAAGTTGAATTGCTATTGTTTTAATGATTAAATTTTTTTGTCAAAACTTTTCTGAATATAAAACTGTATTCCTTTAGTTGAAAAAAGTTAGCCACTTCTTTTTTCAAACTATTTCAATGGCATTCAAAATGCTACAATATTGAGTACTCTACTAAAGTAACAAACCTAAAACCTTAACAAACCTCCAAATGTTGACCCTATTGATTATTACACTAATAAAGTAGGTCTGTTGTCTAGGAATGTAAAAACAAATGGCGTGTCAAGCCATAATTCATCTATGACCTATTCAGAAAATAGAGCATGAAGAAGCATTTTGAAGTAATTATAAGGAATACAACCAAAATAAAAACTGTACCCTCAATAAAAAGTGTGGAAATATTCCATCACCACATGATAAGTTATAGTTAGTTTTAATCTTACAGTTAGTGTATTTTGTGCTTAACCCTTTAGTGATACAGATGTTGATAAATGAGGTTTTTTGTTTACGTTTGGAGGCTATTACTTCTCTACACATTATTTAATTTGGGTAGCACATTTGTGTAATATGAAACGGAAAAGAGGCTATTGCAGTAAAAGGGTTAAGTATGAGCTCTAGCTGGTAAGGTAGTTAATTAATTAGATAACAATAAATATTTAACTATTTTAGTATGTCAATAAAATATTATTAGTAAAGATAGTATGAGTGTTTACTGAATTTATAAAATAAATAAAAACAAAAAACAGCAAAAGTGTTAATCTTCAACTGCTTAATTTAGAAATATGTTTACTAAAAATGTGCTTTGTGTCAACTTACTTCATTTTAAGTAACAGCCTGGATTCACTGTACACTTAAAGCATATCTTTTTTAGTTCATATGATTTCCAAATTATGCCTTTTATTGTTTTATTTTAATACATTTTATTCTATAAATATAATAACTAAATATCAATTTGTACCCAAGATATTTTGTTATCAGCATTGTAACATTAAGCTAATTTAAAACTATAAAATCATAAGAAATAAAAGGCTTTGAACATAAAATATGATTTTCTAACTTTTTATCATAAACAGACGACTGTCACAAATAAAAAAAGAGAGCGTACTATTCTTCTGAATAAAAAATAGTAAAACACAATTACATCTTTATGGATATTATAAAATAAAAATTAAATACTTATGATAAATAATAAAAAAAACCAAACTTCATGTTTTCATTTGACCTTTATGGTAAACAAAAACCCAAATAACTATCCCAACAAAATGTTACTAATACTATTTTGATCCAAAGATAACATTAAGAAAGTACATATTACTTCAAATATTATTTGCTATTTTAGCAATCAATGAATCATGTAAATGAAATTTCTTTAAAAACCTGTAATTTCGTCTAAACTGTAACATTTAAATTCAGCTAATGCTTGAATCCAATGTTCAATTTCATGATTCTAGTGTGAAAATGTCCTCAGACAACATTACTTACACACATATAAATATGGGCGTGACTAAGTATAAACATGAAACTTTGCAGGTCAATTTGTACTGGGATTCATAATTTTGTTATTCAAACTCTGGAGTACTGCAGCTTCCAAGTTAATAAGGGCTAATAAGAGCCAAGTAAAAAAAAAACAATTAGTTTGTAGCGAGCTAGACTGACATTTTCTAATTTTAAATAGAGTTCCTTTCACACTTTAATATTAATTGTTAGTATCACAACAACACTTCAAATGCTGGGTGTCCGTTTTAACTATACCACTACTATCTTGGAAATGACTATATCTATTATAAGAAACTTTAAAACTTGCTCTAATATTAGAAAATAGCAACTAATTTATATATTTAAAAAAACACTAATTTATGTTTTAAAAGGTCAAAAAAAGTTTTATGAAGTTTAAAAGTTTCTGAGATAGTAATTGTGGCAAAGTTAAGATTGACACATTATATATACTAACATTGTGTTGTTATCACATTTATACAAACAAAGTTCCAGTTCCTTTTTCTTGTGTATTAGTATTATACCAAACAAGTTGATGAGCTTAACTTTATTTTGCTGTTACAATATTACGAAATTTACTAATAACCTTAAAGAGTACCTTCTGTGTTTTATTTGAAACTTGAGACATACTAATACTTGACACGTTATTAGTAACAGTGTAGTCCAATTAATCCCTCCATGCACTGTTGTTATGCATGTCATATTACAACAGTGCATGGTTGAATGTTTACACTTTTGAAAAAAATTCCTCTTTATGAAAGAAATGTTGAGAAATCCTTTCTTAGTGGGGCTTTATGATACAAAAGCTAACTACCCTCCAAATTTAATCAAAATCTGTTTAATGGTTCCGGAGAGTGAGTGCAATATATTTATACAACTAGAGTACACCCCTGCATACTTCATGTGCCTGCCTACCATAACTTCAAGTGTACGCTTTATTTGAAACTTAAGATATAATAATACTTGAGACAGTGTCTCAATTTTCAAATAAAACACAGAAGGTATTCTTTACGTTTTATTATTAAATGACCTTTCCTTCACTCGTAATATGATAACAGCAAAATAAAGTTGCTAGTTGAGATATAACAGAAATTTGGTTAAAATAAACAAAGGCAAATTCTTTAATTTAATTCTCTCTAATTGAATTAATTATTGATTACAATATAGTCTTCCTGGTCCAAAATATTTGGGATCAAACTGAATTTGGATTACCGAATTTGTTAGATATAGGAGATTTTCTTAAAATAAAGCTTTTAGCTGAAAAATTATACATACAATAAATATTATTGAGTAGTTTTTTAAGGCAACAAGGTCCTACAGTAAAAACACTAAAAAATGAACTTTACAATGAAATAATTAGTTCAGCTGAAATGTATTGATCAAATTTGTCAATTGTGCTAACAATTGCTTGTTGCAGTTTAATCAGCTGGCAGAAGTCGTCTGGGTCTTTCTGGGATTCTCAATTTCCCCAGACAACGCTGTTCCCACTATCATTTGAGCACCAGCAATTCTTATATCTGTTATTTACATACTTAGCCTTGTTAACATATTCTTCTTACGAACAGAGGGTAACCGCTTGATCTCATATTACACTCTCACCGATCCTACCTAAGTAGACATCAGTACTGTTGAGACACTGCTGTAATTTACTTTCAAGGGCAAGATAATTTTCTTTAAAACAAAGAAAAATAATTTATTTTTATTAACCAATGGAATGTTTGAAAGAATATTTACAGTTTTACATTTGAAAAAGAATTTTCAGAAATATAAAGTCCTTTCTATTTTCTAAAAATGCAAGCTAATTTTTTTTTTTTTTTTTTTTTTGGGTTGAGCGGGTTTTCGGCTTAACAAAGTTTGGATTGATGTAGATCCATTATACTTGTTCAGATAGAAATGTCATTATAATCTTTAGCCTTTTAAAACCCAATTTTCCATCCATAATTCATGTGTATATATAGGTTGGAAAATGTAGCTAATTGTTCCTTTCAATACAATGTCTGTTTTAAATTATCATAAACTTAAAAGTTAGATAAATTTTTTTATAAAAATGTTATTCCTGCAAAGAGCATGAAAATGTAATTTAACACAATCGTGTATCTGTATGATATTTTAAAATTTAGTTAGGTTTGAAATCTCTATTAACAAATGTTTCTAATATAATATATCTCTAACTTAATAATTATGAATAATCCTAGTAATTTATTTACCAAAGCAAAAATAACACATAGGTTAAATTTAGTCATAATGGACAATTCAGAAACATTACTACAGTACATCATACACTAAGCTGAGAAAAAAACTCTAATTTGAGATCAAGTGATAAACCTGACTGATAATAGTTTAATTTCACCAAATAAAGATGTAAAAACGACTGCACATACTCAAAAAGAAATACAAATATTTCCATCTTAGAACTATACAAAATTTGATCACATAAACAACCTTTACATTATTTCACTAGCCCAATTTAAGGTAAACTGAATCACAAATTACGGATATCGTAACTATTGCCAATATGAATGATAATGACAGAGTTACTTGGAGCATTCGGTAAAAAGAACGCTATGGATAAACCACTAGTATGGAGCATATCTTTGTCGTTTGAACTTGTCTAGTAATTTTTGCTGCCTAAGGGCTTCTGCAAGAATATTGTTGTTAGGAGATGCTAATCCATAATTGTTAGGGCCTCTGGTATTGTCTGGATATCTCGGTTCAAGTGAATATCTGGGCTCCTCCATATATGTGGGCTCTACATTGTACCTCTGATCATTCCCAAGGAAGCTCCGACCCTCACCAGGCCAATGGTCCTCACTCCAGTTTGTCTGAGGATAGTTGTTTGGTGGATAATTACCAAGAGGAAACATCCCATTTTCCCATACCTGCAGTCCTGAATGCATGTTGGGAGGAGGTGATGGCGGTGGTGGTGAATTGGATCTCCGCCAACTTCTCTTGTTGCTTGGACCGCCTTAAAAAACATACCTTTCATTGCAGTCTTTATTTCGTTATTCAGTTTTCTAGTCATAACAATGATATTCTCAACAATTGATTAAAATGAAAAAACAAGGAACATTAAACGTCCCCAAAACTAAATAATATAGATATTGAATAAATAATAACATTCAGAAAGTATTCATTATTAATTAGGTTAAATAATTTAGGCCTACGCAGAGAGTTCAAAAGACTAACATATTGTATTTACAATAGTTATGCCCATGTGGTCTTGAAATATGACTATTTAAACTTATTTTAACAAACATCAGGCAGATATAAACAAACATAGTACAGTTAAATTTTGAAGTGTTTTAAAATAATCACTGATAGATTTTCTTAGTCTCACCATAAATGCTTTTTTTTGTTATTACAAAATGTAAGATCTAAATGAATGTTTCATTTGATGACAAATTACTGTATATTTATATAGAACAGAGCACATTAATAGTAAAGTAAAAACTCACAATAATTTTGTAATGGTTCACTCAATCTGGCAATGGAAAAATCCACTTTCTCAATTACTAAATTCATTTTTTGTCGTCCGTTAATGACAGGCCTCAACGGTCCTGCAAATAGGCATTGCCTCACCACACCCTAGTGTGAGTATGCTCCTACTCTTCCACTGACGTGCTTGGGTGGAGTCGGGGTAAATACTTCGAGTGCCTTAGAGAAGTTTTTTTGCAGTCTGGCTCTCAAACCAAATGGAACTTACACACAAGCAACGACGCTGTAACAACACTTGTGAGCGTTGTTAACATCGTACATTTTATTTATAGATACATACAACCATAACTATAGATAAGTTTATTTGGATCAGTAGATTCCATTACAGCAATTACATTTTACTATCCTTGTTAAAACTTACTAAGTAACTATGTAATAGTCCCAGTGTACAGAGGTGTGATCTTTATAGCTGTGCACGGTGCTGATACTCATACGGTAAGTGACATACCGTCCTGGAAACCTAGTACGGTGGTAAAGTACTTTCTTGGTGAAAACACCCAGCAGTGGTACTATAAGTTATCAATCTACAAGCGGGACATCATAACAGTACCTATATGATAAATAATACTAGCAATATACATTTGATCTAACTACATTTTATTTGTGGTGTACTAAGGCGTGATCCTTATGGCCAATGTATGGATCAAGAATTGCAGCACATTAAGTGCTTAAAAATTGACTTATCAACATTATTATGATGCAATTCAAAAGATATACCAGGTAATACATTCGATCATTTAACACAATTTTACTAGCCGATTAGGCACCAGTTTCAATTGGAAAAGGTTGAATGTGATTTATAAAACCTATACAAAAGAAAAACTCTAAATATTTCAAAACCTGGACATTAAATTTGATGTTTTCATGCCTACAATTTATGTATAAGACATGAAAGGAAGACTGAGAAATTTGTCAAGGGCTTTATTGGTGTCAATAAGTCACCAATTTGGCAAAGCACAGTAATCTAATCCTTAATACTTTAACCACCAGTTAGTTTTTTAATAGTTTCCGTAATCGCCGTGTTAGTCATTTCTGACTGACTATACACATTCCATTGGCACTGTGTCAGTTGTATAAGACTGACAGTGATGTGCTGGCTTACGCCAGGCGAGTAAATGACAGATTTCCCACTCATGCCACACCATCTATCGGAAGTTATACTAACCTGACTGTGACGTAATTTATACTATGGCTCGTCTAATTGTAAAAAAATTATTATACTATCAGCTGATGTCAGTCCTATTTGAGTGAAATGGTGTCAGAAGGTTATTTTTTCCTCTGTGACACCATGTCAGTCTTTTTCGACTGACATTAAACAATCACCTTCTGCTGTCATTGCACTCACATTTGAATTAGTACGTCATTATGTCCTGACGAGTCTACTATGTACCATTTTTGTTATCTGACGGCTCATGACCAAGCTTAAATGGAAATATCAAAACTATTATTACTAATTTTTATTTGAATTTAAGCATTTTTTAACATCATTTCTTCTTACACTTGTCAGTTTTTATAGTTGTATATCAAAATATAGTTACTTTTCTTTCAAAAAGTGTTTTGATTTTTCCTTTTAAATTTCAATAAGGGTAATTTAAAATTAACATTTATTAAGCTTACTGTCAAGTCATATTTGACTGATACGGCATAAGCAGCAAATTTTCTTTCAGTCAAATATGACTGACAAAATGAAAGTTTGTGTACTCTGTTTAATAGTCTAGCGTGTGGTTTCGTTATATTATACCACCCTATCTTGAACCAAACAAACTATTCAAAATCAGAGGAAACGACTATAGATCTATTTGTCACAAAAGTAGCACCATAAGTTCTTATTTATAAAAAGTAATAAATCATTCTTTTGTAATAAGAAAATTTCCTGAATCACTTAAATATGGAGTTATCACACCAGTAAATAAGAGAGGCTGTAGATATGAAATGAGTAGTTATAGACGGTTTTCAGTGTCTTCTCCAAGGAATTTGAATCTGTTGTAAATCGCCAGTTTATGAAACATTTAGAAATAAACAACCTTTTATCAAACAGGCAACATGGGTTTTAGAATAGAGCATGGGTTTGAGAGTGCCGTTGTGAACTTCATTCATGAAGTGTCGGAGGCCCTGGATGAGTTGCAGTCCACTTGTGGTATCTTCTGTGATCTTTCCAGGGCTTTCGACTCGGTTCGCCATGACATTCTCCTAAATAAACTGTTATTTTATGGCGTTGTGTGTTGATAAACTCACAATCCTAAATGCTGATTGTGAGTTGAAATAGTTTACTTCCGATCTGTTGAACTCAGCCTGTTTCTGTTTTTTAACATTAAAAAAATGCAGTCTCTTATTAAACATTGCTAACAGTTTATTACAGCTATTTTTTTTATATTTTAAAATATGGAATCATTTCATGGAAAAATTCTGTAAATGCAACTGACATTTATAAAATTCAAAAGATGTTTAAGAATTATTACTAGATCAGGACAGCAGACCTCATTTAGACCAATTTCAAAAAACTATTCATTTTAACATTACCAAGTCTGTACATCCTGGAAACATTAATTTACAGACATAAAAATAAAGCTTGTCATCAAAATAATTCTAAAATTTAATTAATAATAAGTCAATTGTTAATTAATAATAAGTTAATTAAACTCAAAGTAATTATTAAAAACAATTACTCCACCCGAAACAAAGAAAAAATACAGTTTCCCCATCATAGACTTAAATTATTTGAAAGCACTCCTTTTTTACACAGGAATGAAACTGCTTCATAAATTACTACAAGTACAAAAGTTACCTATTAAAAGATTTATTTTAGTTATGAAGAAATATTTCTTAGAGAAGGTTTTCTATTCTGTGTAGGAATTTTAGAACAAGAACAAACTGTAATTAATCTATAATTAGTATATGTTATTACTGTCTTATTAAGTTAATATTATTAAATTAATGAGACATTTGTTTCTTACAGAATTTGCTGTATTGTTAACAGTTTATGTCAATAAAGAAATCTGAATTTGTGTGGGGTGATAGCAAATATTGAGCTGGCCTGGGGGGGGGGAGTTAAAAGGGCTATTAAAAATAGTTAAAGAAATAGCTGATATAATAGAGCTGATATAATAGCAGAGCCTTTTACTTACCCATTTAATGTCTCTTATTTCAGGTATTTTCCCCAACGTCTTAAAAGTCACAAAAGTTATACCAATATTTAAAAAAGGAGAGAAATCTCAGCCATCTAGTTATAGGCCTATATCACTTGTACCTATCTTAAGTAAAGTGTTTGAATGTTCCATAAAAGATCAACTCAATGAATTTTTCTATCAAAATTGATTTCTCTCACAGGAACAGTATGGTTTTCTTCCTGGTCTTAGCACTTCCAAAGCAGTTGAATCAGTTGTTGAAAATATACTGTCTTTTGAAAATAGGTTTTTTTCTTCTGCTACGCTAATAGATCTATCTAAAGCATTTGATTGTATATGCCATGAATTACTTTTAAGGAAATTAAGTTGTTATGGTGTCAAAGATAGAGAATTGGAACTGTTATCATCTTATTTGAGTAATAGAAAACAGATGGTTGTTCAGGGTGATAATAGATCTAACTTTGAAAATATTAACATAGGAGTTCCTCAAGGCTCAGTTTTAGGTCCTTTTCTATTTATTATTGCAATAAACGATTTTTATTTTAGTGTGCCTTGCACAGCCATCCTTTATGCAGATGATACTACATTATTCCATAAAGATAAGGACATAGAAGGTCTATTAAGACAGGAAAAACAATCAATGCAAGCTGCTTTAGTTTGGTTTAAATCCAACTGCTTAGTAGTAAATAGCAATAAAACCGAAAACATTATTTTCTCTCTTGATCTCAAAATCTATGGTAGTGTTAAGCCTGTCAAAATTTTGGGATTTTTTCTTGATAGTAGGCTAAGTTGGAGCTGTCACGTTGAGCATTTATGTGTTAAGTTGGCTAGGGTATGTTATTTATTAAGAAAGCTAAAATTTAATGTAACTGATGAAATGATGATTTCAGCTTACTATGCATTTTTTCAAACTCATACAACCTATGGCATTTCACTTTGGGGCAACTGTACCAGTTCAAATAAAATATTCTTCTGGCAAAAAAAGGCTTTGAGAATTATAAAAAATGTAAATGATTCAGAATCATGTTTCCCAATTTTTAAAGAGTATCGTATAATGCCTTTTCCATGCTTATATATGTATCAATGTCTATTAAATGTAAAAGAGAATCTACAATCATTTAATGTTAGGAAAGACTTTCACCAATATCACACAAGAAAAAATTTTTATTGGACCCCTTACATACCAGATTGCAAATAACAAAAAAACAGTCATTTAAGCATGCAAATAAGATTATTTAATAAGTTACCAGAAAGTGCCTTGCCAGTTGACTTTAAAAAGTTTAGAAATATATTGGATAGTTGGTTTAAAGATAATTGTTTTTATTCTATTGAACAATATCTGGCTTGTGATATTAGTATTTTGCACTTTTAATTTTAATGTTTATTAATATGTTTGTAATTGTCATCATAATAATATATTTTATCACATACTCCATTTATTATGTTCATAATGAATGTATTTGCTACTGATAATGTAATTATTGACAAAGCCTATTGTACAACAGTTTGTATTTAACGGCCAATAAACATCTTGAATCTTGAAGTCACTGTCAGTCATATTTGACTAACATGGTGGTTAAAGTGTCAAATAGCTTGAAAACTGGATGGAATATCTTTTATCACTTAACATACCTGAATTCCAGTTGTTTCTTGGCCCCCCTCCTTTCAGTCTAATGGGTCTTTCCAGTCCTTGTCTAACGGAGTAACTATGCTGATTATTGCGATGTTTAGGAAACAACTTCTTCTTGGGTGTATTCTTAGACTTGAATCTTCGATCAAAACATGACTGAGATTTTGTTGCTAATGTTTTTTGTTTTGAAGATTCTTTCCTGAGAATTTGAGGAGTTTTGAGCTCAGGAGTAGGAGAACTTTTGTCAGGGGCTGAAAGTGCCTTGGCCTTGTCTAGAAGGATTGTTTCAACACGGTTCGGGAGAGGAAAGTCCCAGCTTAAAGCTAAAACAAAACCACAACAATATAAGATGTGCATTTACTTAAGCTATAAAATAAATGATTATCATTCTCATAGGGTTTTTTCTGAGTGTTTGATTTTAAGCTACTGGAGTTATTAGAATTATTAGATAAGTATGTATTATCTCTGTATATAGGATTATTAAAACTTCAGCTATCATAAACTTGGGTTCTTGGAAATGGTTTGAGTAAAAATAAAAATTTGAATCCAAATACACAGTGAAATCAACTGCTGACTTTTGTTTGTATTTTGGTTTTTGTAAATAGTATTATAATTGCTTGTAGGTTGAACAGATAGTTTTATCATCCAATGTTAAATTTTGTGTCTCAAACTATCAGCTGTTTTGAGGTCCATTGTGGAGCGCTAATACAATCCCATGTAAATGTTAAGTATGAGATTGTTTGATAAGACAGTGACTTAGAATTACCCACACAATAAAAAGCAACATTGCTTCCATCAACTGTAATCTATGAATGGACAACTTTCTAATTCTGAGCAAGCTGCGCTGTGCAGTTAATGTTTTACAGCCGTTGAAAGCAGACAACCTCATGAATTCTAAAATAAATTGATGAAAGTGAATTTAATGTGCTGATTGATTAAGCATTATTTTGTACGTACAAAACCAATCACTTAAACCAAGGAAAGACTTTATGTTGCAAGGAGTACTATGGTGACTCTGCAACATCCTTAACATTGGTTAAAAAGTGGTTTACAAAGTTCTGTTGTGGCCAGCATAAGAGGCGACAAACATTTAGATTCCAAAAGAGGTCATCACGTCAAAAATCATGATAAAATTATCAAATCAAATGTATTCCACATTTACAAACACAGCTAACAAAAATATAAATATGCAAACATTTATAGAAAAAAATCCCACATGGATCACACAGAATCTGTGCATGAAAAGTTCCATCAGATGAAAGCCTGCTGATTATATTCTAAAATATATAAAATTAACAATGAAGCCTTATATTTTATTGTAATAATATTAAACAAATTTAAAATAACAATGATAACGATAGTGAACAGCGATGAAAATAATAATAATAAACAAGACATGGATGACAGTTACAGACATTACAAAAAGAACAATAACCAACCATTACAGAGTAAAACATGGGGAGGAGGGGCAAAATAGAAAATTATATAATAAAAATAAACTGTTTTTAACTAAAAATTATGTTGTATTTCAATGAATTAATTTATGTTTGTTATATTTGGACATCTGATTTATTTATGTGATTTTGGTAATTGTTGCTTCCTGAGCTAATCAATTGTATAAAGGTTGAAGGAGTAACTCAGCGTATTCAGGACCATTCCCTATCAACCAGGCAGTGATAAGTCTCTTCTCAGTAGCTCAGACCTGCAAGTTCCTTATCTCGGGAGGTACATTTCTAAAAAGACAGTTTGCAATGTAATATGGACTTGTGAAATTAACAGACAAAACCGCCCGAGGAACCCGAAGGCCCATGCCCCTTCACTTCTTGTTAGGTAGTTATGTACTACGGACACAATTATTGCCTGTCTATTTGAAAATGTAAATACTAATAAATCTTTGTAAATAACTGTCGAATTGATAGAATTTTTGATTCTTTAAAAAGTAGTTCAGTTGGATATTGCATGTTTTTAAGTGAGGCTTTAATAATAGATTTATGAAGCCATAGATTATTAAACCATATTTGATCAATGATTGCACATAAGCATAATAAACAGTTTTAATCTCAGATTCATTTAAAATTTTATCCAATTGAAAAAACATAAAAATCATTTTACGGAGCCTTGATTTAAGGTAATTTACATGGTGGTCCCATTTCAATCTAGAACCAAAAACTATCCCTAAATACTTATAATGTAGAATTATATACTACTTATGATAGAATGATAATATACCATTGGAGAATGAAAGTGCTTGAGATTGCTGAGGCTGTGGGTATCTCAACTGAATGGGTTCATTACATTTTAAATGAATATTTGGTCATGAAAACACCATCTGTGAGATGGATGCTGCGATTGCTCACACTCAACTATAAGCGAAACCATGTAAACACTTCGAAGAAGTGTTTAGTAATGTTCAGCGGTAATTTAGACAAGTTTTTGCACCGTTTTGTACAAAACAGTAGAACTGGCCAGTTTTTTGGGATGCACATGGTGTCATTCACATAGATTATCTTGAGCAGGGTCAAACAATCACCGGAGAATGTTATTCAGTGCTTTTGGACAGATTCGACATTGATTTGGAACACAAACGATTGCATTTGGCAAAGAAGAAAGTGATGTTCTATCAAGATAATGCAAGGGTTCACACATGTCTAGTCACAGTGACAACAATCCATAAATTGAGCTACGAGCTGCTATTCCATCCAGCATATTCTCCGTGTTTAGCTTCCTGCGACTATTTCCTGTTTCCAAATCTAAAGAAACAGCTTGGCAGTAAAAGATTTGGGTCAAATGAAGAGATATTCACAGAAACAAATACCTATTTTGAGGGCCTTGGGAAAACCTATTACTTGGAGTGAATAAACAATTGAAAACATTTGATTAAATGTACTGAACTAAAAGGTGATTGTTTGAAAAAATAATTTGCTTATTCGCCAAAAAGTTTCCTATTCAAAAATTCACAAACTTATCAAACAGCTTTTGTTTAATCAAATATGCATACAAAAAAGTAGTATACTTAGTAAATATCTAGTGAAATATCATATACAGATGCAATTGTAGTTATGATATTTAACACTCTAAGCGCCATGTCAGTCATATGTGACTGACAGCAACTTTCCCCATAGGCCAGGTTCGAATAATGCTACTGACTGTACAGGCCAAACTAAATTTTATGAGTTCCTGTAGAGGCCGTGTCAGTCATATGTGAGTGACAGTTGTGTTTTTGAGTTGAGCATGTCAGTCATATAGGACTGACGGTAAGGCTTAACATTTTTAATGTATATAGACCAAATAAATAAGTTTAGGGATTTAATTTAAACTCATTTTGAAGGGGAAATACATACAATTTATTAAAATACTACTTAAAATAACATATTTAACTTGTCAACATATTAAGTATACAGTGTTAATTATATGTACTTCTGATAGAATTTTTTAAGTTAAAGTGACACTGTAATTTTAAATCATTGTTCATGTGACTCTACATAACAAGGGTGACACATAGTTAATACTGCAGGACATCCAGAGCAGTAAGTCTTCACTTTTTTCACAAGTTTTCTTGCTTCAAGACGAGAAACACCTTGTCTCTTCAATTTATTGTAACACAAGGTACACTGTTTTCTGTCACTTGTGATGTTGCCTTCTCTTTTTTTCAATAAATGTGTTGACTTTTTGGCAGTTGGTGAAATATTTGGAGCTCTCAACATGTAATCAAGACCAAGAAAATCTTTGGCTACTTCAGCCCTAAACTTAGTGATGGTCATTTTACGTTTTGTTGCAAGTAAGAACAGAACATGACTATTCACCATTGTTGTTCCGGTTATAAGGTCAATGCAAAGCTTCCTGAACCATTTAATTCCTCTTCTGTTCAAAGGAGAATAGCTAGCCATCTGATCGGAATGATCCACACCGCATTTGCCAATATTGTAATCTATTACAACTTTAGGCTTCATTTTTTGTAACTGGGTCCTCCTTCGATTTGCTGTATCACCCTCAGTACGATGTCTTCCTGAATTTGTATTACTTACTGGAATAATTTCAGGGCCATGCATGGTGGACAGCATTAGGACTTCACGTCTATCTTTCCATTTACAAATTATTATTCCATTTGGAGTTTCTTGTGAACATATCTCTCCTCTTCTCAGTTTTGACTGCAATACAACTTGTGGAAGATGTTTTCGGTTCTTTCGCAAAGTTCCAATTAGATGTGTTTTAGCATCTAATAATTTGGTTGCAAGAGGAAGACTTGTGTAATAATTATCTGTGTATAACACACGACCTTCATTTAGCAGAGAACCACATAACGTTTGGACAACAGTGTCTCCAACACTCATATTGGGGCTAATATCCATTTTCCCACAGTATATTTCAATGTTCCATGTATAACCTACTGGGCCACAAAGTTTGAACAATTTTATTCCGTATTTATGTCTCTTTGTAGGTATATACTGTCGGAATCCTAATCTGCCCCTCCATGGAACCATACTTTCATCTACAACCATTGTTTTTCCTACAGTGTATGCAGATTGATAATTTGTCACAAGTAAATTTACAAAAGGACGAAGCTTTGCCAACCGATCATTTTCCACTGCCAATTCCTCATCTGCGAAATGGATCATTTTAGTAATAAGTTCAAAGCGGTTACGTGACATAATCTTACTTAATTCATTTTTAAATAGTGGGTCACTTGACCAGTAGTCATTAACAGAAGGCTTTTTATCAAGTCCCATCCAAATTAAAATGCCTATGTAAACTTTGATCTCATTGGAATCGGTATTTTTCCATTCATTTAATCTTGATTTTCTGGTAATACTGTGTGTTTGTAAATATTTTAATGCATATTTATTTGTATTTTCTACAATGCACATAATAACACTGTCAGAAATTAAAATCTTTAAAAAATCTGAAGGAGTCATATTATTATTTACATTTACATGTAAGCCCTCATTTCCAATAAACTGAATAGTTTTGTGTCTTCCCTCATAAGGCCCCCAATCAAAAACATTATTTATTTGTCTACTTGACTGACCTGCAACATCACGTTCATCATTTTCATCTTCACTGTCTTGAGTGGTTTCGTTGTCATCAATATCATTGTTAGAATCGGATTCAGTTTCAGATGGAAAATATTCAGGATCAATGTCTGAGTCTGGACCAAATAAACTTTCATCCTCACTAACACGATCTGGTTCACTTGAACACTCGAGAAATGACCGTATACGCTGTTGTTCTTTTTCATCCATATTTACAAAACTTATGACTACAGATTTTTATACTTACATGAACTATTACTAACTATAAATAACTAAACAAAATAAACAACACAAACTATCTGTTAACACCACTCATACACAATTATTCAGTTGGAAAAAGCAACATTTACAAAACTTATGCCTACAGATTTTTATATTTACATGAACTATTACTAACTATAAATAACTAAACACAATAAACAACACAAACTATCTGTTAACACCACTCATACACAATTATTCAGTTGGGAAAAGCAACGCAACAATACGCGCAAATGCAGCAGTAAATACATTTAGGTTAGAATTGACGAATGAATCAACAACATTTGTGTCAGTCAGTAAAGACTGACGCGGCGCTATTGCTCAAGATGTTTTAAACTGACGCCATGTCAGTCTAAAATGAGTGACACCAGCTGATTATATAATCGAACTGTTCGAGTTACGACAAATAATTCGATGTATGTATCGTCTTATTCGGTTGAGTATAACGTATGCAATCGAGTCTGGCGTGAGTGGCAAAACTAGCGATTTGATGTGGCGTCTACGGAAATGCACTGTCAGTCACATATGAGTGACATGGCGTAACCAACAACATTGCTGTCAGTCAAACTTGACTGACACGGCGGCAACAAAAGAGTGTTAAAAAACAGTTGGCGATGAGTGTTAAGAATGTTGAAGTATATCCTATGTGCATCTTACAAGTTATCAGAGTTAGTAGATCATTTCAGTAATGAGAATAGGTAATCAATTTAACCTAAAGAAATTGCTTTTACATTAATTATATACGATTAAAATCAATGTATAATTACAACACAGACGGTCTAAAGGGAATGTGGGCCAAAGATGTGCAGTAGACAATTGATCAGATTAATGTGAGGGAGTAACAGCTGACTAGTGCTAGAATAACTAATTGGTTTTAATTCCCAGCAAACCAATCAATAATTTTTCTACTAGGCGTCATAACATTGTAAGCCTGAGCATTTGACCAGTGTTGCCAGTTCTACTCATGTACAGTTCAAAACACACATATTATGGTTTGCTATGATGCTATTCACCAAAAACAGTGGGATTTGTATCTGAGAATTAGTTGTATAGCAAAGAATGACAGAATCAATCAGCTGAT
This sequence comes from Stictocephala bisonia, assembly GCA_035578905.1. Lineage (NCBI taxonomy): Eukaryota > Metazoa > Arthropoda > Insecta > Hemiptera > Membracidae > Stictocephala > Stictocephala bisonia. The sequence continues at coordinate 1,484 of JAQJVL010005725.1, read as the reverse complement.
TTCAGTAACAGTAGCGACGAAGTACCATTCAAGTAAAATTGGCTGACTAGCTGATTACATAGTTCAGCATTCACCAATAGTCAAAGTATATTTACGAAAAGCAAGGCTTCAAACGTCCAATTACCAATAATACCTGTTGAACTTTGTTTCAACTACTTGAAAATTATTTAAATTTTAATTATCACATTTTATAATTCTATTAAAATGTGGGTTCTATAAATAGCACTTTATTTTGTAAATGGATTTCAGTTATATGGGTCAACTAAATTCATTATGATGAAACACAAATTGTTCATTATATGATTTTTAAATTTTGCTTGATAAAATATTTTTAAAATACTAAGGTTATTTTTAGTTAAAAAGTTGTTTAAATGAATCTGACTTATTTATTAGGTATCTAAATTTCCTTCAAACATCTAGTTTACTTAAAATAACTAAATATTGCCTAAATTAATTACCATACCAAGCTTTGTGTATTACATAAAATAAATAAATCCGTTAATATTAAATAGTAAAATATATAATTACTTAAATTCTATGGCAATACGAATAATTAATTTACACCTCTAGTAAGTCAGACATTTGACCGTATTCATTAATAAGTAATTAACAAATTAGGTAAAAGTAATTAATAAACAGTTAATCATCTATACAAGCATATTAAACTATACAATAATCTTTATATAAAAGCCATTTACCACTCAACACTATTTCTCCAAAACTACATGTCCAATTGACTTGAAATTTTGTATATAGGTTTATCTTGGCCCCCAGAGGCTCAATAAGAAAGGATTTTCATCTCCGACTTCAGAACTCCGTCCCACTGGCCTCCAAAATACTCACTTAAGGAGTGTACCGGGTCTTTTGACCGGTACATTTCGTTTTTTTTTGTCGTTGGCTGCCGGGCTGCCTGAGATCGCTCATGCCCTGCGTTTCGCGTAGTTGGTGGCTGTTGGCCCGGATCCGTTCGTTCCGTTTTCCGGCCTTTGTCTGTCAGGTTGGCCATCTTCTAGTTTGTTCTAGGAGTGCTAGTTGTGTCTCGGCGGCCGAACCTCCTTAATATGACCGGCTAAGGCTCCTAAAACTCCAGGGTCCTCGAGTGGGACATTTTCCCTCGGCCTGCCGTCCGGGGATTGTCTACCATCTGCACTGCTAGCCTGGCCTGAGGACCATGTTGGAGCCTGGAGTCGCCCTCTACCCGCTCTACATCTAGAATCTAGAATCTACATCTAGGTGGTAGAAGTCTTCTGTCCTCAGGTCAGTGCGTTCTATGTCGTTTTTCCCGGCGGCTGAGCTGGGGGTTTTGATGTGAAATAGAAAGAAAACTAAAGGTGCCGAACTATTGAATGTGGCCTAGGCCTAAACTGGAACAGTGACTCTATTCAACACAGCCATTGGGGACTTATATATTTTTTTTACTAAAGGAAAAAAAAACTTTTAAAATACAAAAAGAACTTAGTGTTAATATTTATTGTTATTTATTT
>JAQJVL010005724.1:0-33366 GCA_035578905.1 Stictocephala bisonia | reverse complement strand
AGCCCGATAATAACAGAAAACTAGCTGTATGATAACAATGCAAATGATAAAGCAGCTTGTGGAGACAACATTTTCAGAAATAACATCTGAGGAATTGTTGTCTCGCATTAAACACGTTGAAAAATTAGAGGAAGACTTCACTGCGTTAGAGCCTCAAATCCATCAATTAACAGAACAATTAGAGATCAATTTGCAAGATGACAGTGACAGTAGAATAAGTGTGAGTGACAGAGATACAGATGAAGACAATTTGGATCTTAGTGGTATCGAGCCTCTACCACAGTGATAACTTCAAGTACTTAGTAAGTAGACAAAATTATTGTTGTAAAATCTTAAGCGATTATCATAAACAAGTGTTTTATATTTATACCGTAAAACATAAATAATTTAGTTATAAATTATTTATAAAGTAAAGACTACAGATGAGTCTTTGCAGAGTGAATCTTTCATCGAGCTAGACTCGGGATTTCACGCGGCCAAACGAGAAATCGACTTCTCACCATCTGTCACCGGGTGGACGGACGTCTCTGATCTTACTTACAGTGAATTGAAGAACGACCGTGGAGTCCAGGTTTCTAAGGAATTACCGATAGAAGCTCTTCGATATTACAATGGAGCTCTGTTTTGGCTAAGAGCGATCAGCCTCAAGCTTTGGCTAGGGCGAGATTTAACTCCAGCTGAACAGAATGTTCAACGTGCTTTCGAAGGTAAGGCTCTCACAGTGCTTGAGCCACAATATGTCGACCTCAAAGCAATTGGTAAGACCACAACCAGAAACGGAGAGGTTTTAGCACCTCAGTTTCCAAACATACCAACAGTGACGACAGCTAATGTCCCAGGCGGACTGGGAGTTGTAAGCGCGGATAACCATAACGTGTATGAAGATTTACCCTTGATGGGACTTTTATACTAAGGGTGTTACGAGCGTACTCAGACCCCAGACCAGCATGTATACGCGTCAGCGTTTGCACCAGCCAGGACAACAGCAAATAGAAATCTTCAAGGCTTTTCAAGTCTTAATGCTATAAGAAGAGATCCCATGGATCTTCTCAACAGCATGGGTTTCGACGTGGACGTGAGACCACCAACGATCTCAGGAACCGGAATCAATTACAACGCGGTTAAAACAGTTTTAAACCTATTATCAAGGGTTACTTCTTTTAAGACCGTTGAAATTGACGTATTCTCAATACCGGCTACCGGCTCTATTGCCCAAATCATAGAGCAGATCCCTTCTCCGGACACACAGTTAAATAGTATTAACTGATAATGTTTATGTGGTACGAGTGAAATGCAGGTTGACTATAGTAGACCAACACCTACTTTGAGGCGGAAAACGCAGTCGACCGCGCTAATAGCCCACCTTTCGAAGCCATTGTCACCCGTAAGCTGGGTCGGGAGGCCGGCGGGCAGCCAATTAGTCACATGTATTGCTCCGAGTACCGATACGATTTTTTCCAGATTCAATTTTATGGAAATATAATTCATGTTACGTTGTTCATCGCGGCCTGCTGTTAATCGTGATATAAAATTTGACGCAAATCGGTGAAAATTGAGTGGTTAAAATGCACTTACTTAATTTGTTTGAAACAGTAATAAGGATTTAATTTAATAATACTACATAAATAAAACTAGAGTCATGTATTTACAAAAGAAAAAAACATTACACAGTCATGAACAAACGAACCAAGAACATTGAAAATTAAAAAGAGTGCTTAAATGGAACTATAATTCTTCTTATAATTCTTAAGTATTGTAGTAATATTAAACGAAACCTGTTCGATTTACTACGAGGATGCGACGAGAATTATTAACAATTATGGTTTTGGATGGAAAGTTTACCTTTGATTACTAAATTAACTCAAATCTTTCATGCTTAGTATGATCGATGCACCACGGTCATTACTGGTTCCGCATCATTAGCAAAGGGATGGACGTGATTCATACTTCCCTTCGGTTCTGGCCGTCCCAACATCCGGCCTTAATTATGTATTCTGGGAATACATAAGTTCCACTAATGTTACTAAAGCTGGCCATTCACGATCGCTCCATTCGTCCATTTGGCGTGGAGCGATGCAAAAATCACATCGTGAATGGGGAAATCCAACCAGATATTTTGGCGCGGTCGGAGCGTTTGGAAATCCAACTCGACCAAAATCCATCGCGCCGCGCCAACACTCCATCGCTCCATTTCTTCGTGAATGGGGAAACCCGACACGCCATCGCGCCGCGCCAATCTGACACCTCGTCGGGTTTTCCCATTCACGGAGAGGTTGGAGCGATGGAGTGTTGGCTTGCATGCAAGGAATTGCCAGTTGTTGTTTGTCGTCCGCTTATCTCGGGTGGCCCGGTGTAGGCTAATTGATTATATTATAGTATTATATATGTCGATGTCTTCAAATCGCGAGTTTGTCGTGGAAGTGATAGAGATGTACAAGGAGCATACTTGTTTGTGGAAGGTGTCTGATCCCCACTACCATGATAAGAACAAACGAAACCAGGCTTTGGGAGAGCTATTAACGCTTTTCAAAACCAAGGACGAATCTGCAACGAAGGAGCTTGTGATGAAGAAACTGACGTCAATGAGGAGTTCGTTTAGGAAAGAATTGAATAAGGTAAAGGATTACTAAACTTTTTTTAGTTATTTGAGCTGTTACTTTGAAATAATTAGTAAATTTAAAATAATTAGTACAGTTTTTTTCAATCTTTAATTATGTAGCGGGGGCCTATCTACCTTTTTGTACAGTAATGTACCATTATGTGGAGGATTATTCGTGTTTCAGAATAAAGTACCAAGCCCGAGCGCAATTATGTATTAAAATTGTATGTATATTTTTAATACCAAAAGCAACATTAAAGTGAAAACTTCTCCCAAATTTCTTCGAAAGCTAACATTTTGCATGTAATTTACAACATTTAAAGATTTAAGAATTAATCCATACTGATGTTTTCATTACATTGTATATATCTACAGGTAAAAGCATCTGAGCGCAGTGGAGCAAGTACGGAAGACGTCCATGTTCCCAAATTGTGGTACAACGATCTTCTTCTTTTTCTTGAGGACCAAGATACACCCAGAACTTCGAGAAATGCAGAATCACTCTTGGATGAGATGCCTTTTGGAATGGATGACGAGGTATTTAATAAAAATAAAGAAAACTAAATTTTTACAAAAAGATTAGATTGTTTATTGACATAAAAAAGAAACAAAATGAAAACATAAAAGAACTTAAAAATCAGATACTATTCTGTTCGTTTTGCCAGTACACTTCACCTTCGCCATTGAAATAATCAACAAACATTCTCTAACCTCCTTTGCTTGAGTGCTTGCATTGCGATGTGCTGTATTGTCCAGTGGCGTTAACTCTGTTTCGGGATCTTTGTCTATTTCATCATCTGGTATATAGGCTGAGCAGTTTTTTCGGAGAAAATTGTGTAAAAAGCAGCATGTTAATACTACAATATCAATCTGATGAGTTCAAGATTAATAGCAGTGTGAAAAATTCTGAATCGGTCAGCCATTATTCCAAAAAGATTTTCGACGACTCGTCTGGCTCTTGAGAGACGATAATTAAACATTATCCTTTCTTGGTTCAATGTTTTTTGATTGAACGGTTTTAAGAAATCTGTTCTAAGAGCAAACGCTTCGTCTCCGATGAATACGTAAGGCAGGTCAGTGAAAGACCCTTGCACTAATTCTGGAGGAGGAATGTAAAGTCCATTAGTAATGAGCTTTTCATAGAAGTGTGTATTTTTTATTGCTCCTCCATCAGAAATTCTTCCATTTGTGCCAAATTCACACCAAATAAATTCGTAGTTAGCGTTAGCACACGCCATCAAGACCATACTATGGAATTTTTTATAGTTCCAATAGTAAGAGCCACTTCCTAGAGGTGGATTGATCCTCACATGTTTTCCATCTATGGAACCCAAGCAATGGGGAAAATTCCATTTTTCTTCAAACCCTCTGGCAATAGCTTTCCATTCTTCTGCATTTCGTGGCATCTGAAACAGATTTTAATGAATTAATTGTCTATTTATATTTCTGTTACATTTTTGATTTAGATGAACATTTACTATCTATTACTTTATTATTATTCAGTACAGTATTATTTCACTTATATTAGTTTTTGTGTAGGCTAGGTACTATAACATTTATATAAATTGTAGTAGTCATCGTTAGGAGTCCTACGTAATGTTATGCGTTACAGTACATCTATTTGTGCACCTACAAATAATCAATTGATGATTTTTCTACTTTTATATGCTGGTGAACCCAGTCTCATGTTGTGTTCCATTTTTATACATTATACGTTCTCTCTGAATCAATAAAGATGTTTTACTTGTGACTATTTGTTTGTTCATTTACATACTTGGGTATAATTCCGAAGACGTCCTACGATATAGTAAAATATAAATTATTATTTATTTCTCTTGTTTTTGACGTATTACTTTAAAGTGAGGAAAAAAAACATGAATTATATAACTAGTAACTTGTTAATATATAGCAATATTTCACTATGTTTTTATTCGATTTTATCATAGGATATCTGCAAAAATAAGGTAAGATATATTATGAAATATTATAGCCCCTTACCTTAATATATTCTTTCAGGCATTTGATTATAGCAAGGCAGGTTTCAGGAATTATAACTCCCAAACGCTGAGCAGAGATAGCTGTGGGAAACTTTAGTTCTTCGTAGCTCATTCCAGTGGCTAAAAATCTCAGAGTTGCTGCTAATCTTTCACTAGCACTTATGCTCTGTCTCATGTTGGTGTCATATTTTTTTATCATTGGTGTCACCAATTCTAGTAAATGATGATATGCTGTCCCATCCATCCGCAGATAATTCTGCCAGTCGCCGGGGTCCAACCACAAATCATTCATCAAATTTATGTGTGTGTGTTTATGGTGGTTCAATAACCAACATTTACACCACTTTTTCTTGGGTTTTCTCTTCTTCAAACACAAACAAACGGCAGTCGCCAGCAGGAAGAACTCGTCATCCATTGCACTATGACACTACGACTCGTCCCGTAGTGTACGACATGTGTAGTGTCGTAAGTCAAAACACAAGAAATACCACAATAAACTGACTACTCCCATTCGCGTCAAATCCACAACAATGAATGCAAACAATCTGGCGCGGAGCGATGGCGTGCTCGTGAATGTCACCCCTAAAGCCCATGTTATACGGACAGAAAAAACGCTACAGATTTTTCGCCGCGTAGATGCCAAGCCTACCGAGCAATGGACGTCACTGTTTGCAAGTTATACGAACGTTTTATCTGTCGCGTCGGACACTGTAAACCCGGCGTCAGCGTCGACAACGCGACCAGACCGGTAAACTGGCAGAAAAAACGCGACAGAAATGACGCGAGTACTGTTATACGGGCAGCTTTTACGCGGCAGATCCGTGCTTTCCCCCCCCCCCCCACCATACTCCTCCGACAGGGTAGTTCCCAGGCGCCAGTTATGCAATACTGTTGTTGTGAGTTGTGACCTTCGCCAAGAAGTATCGCTGGGCATTCCTCTGCGGAATTTCTCAGGCTCCAGTTGTGTTAAATTATCCAGTTCGCCAAGTGTTGTGTTAAATTAATTAATCATGTTTGACATAGAGAAGTTTATTATAGAGGTGGAAAACCGTCCAGCACTGTACGACACTCAGTTGAAGGACTATTCGAACAAGCTGGTTAAAGCTAGCAGCTGGTTTGAGGTCGGGAAAGCCATGTATGACAATTGGGACGAGATGAGCACCGAAGATAAAGATAAATCAGGTATGTTTGTTACGTCGTTTTTATAATTATTGTTCATATTATACACTTCGAGAATATTAATTAAAAGGTTTATAATTGTTTTATCTCATACTTTTATTACTCAGTATTTATATATTCAATTAGATTCTTCATTATTGTAAAAAAAAAAAACAAGTTTAATGTAAAGAATTTGATTATTTTAAGTTTAATGTATGTATGAAGAACAAAAATGTGAAATAGAGTAAAATCTTGTCACTGAAATAAAATATTAGAATTTGTAAGCAATACACGTTTAAAATAGTTTTAACCAGTGTACATAATCAATTAGTTTTCGTTACTTTCTCCCATATGCGTAGCATGGAGAAAGTATTTTGATAGCGCAAAAATAAATGGTACCAAAGGGTTGGCACAAACTCCCAAGTAAAGAAGTGAAAAGTGTGATTTTTCTGTGTTTTTAGGTTAGGGAATTAAGTTTTTTCATCCGTCAATCACATTTCTCACTTGCTTACTTGGGAAAAAGTTTGTGCCAACCCTTTGAACCATTCATTTTCTTTTTAATATTGTCAATTTGCTTATACAAACATATTATGTCTCCTGTTTCGTTTCATTTAAACGTCCGTTTGTTTGTACGTGTGTTTGTTTGTGCCATCTTTATGGAACACCCTGTATACAGTACACACAGAATATCAAATCTTTATTAACAAACACATGACATTTTACAAACACGCTTTACAGTTTTTAGATGTTGCTTCTTCATCCCTGTCCTTATGTGTTAGGCATACCTGTCTTGCCAATTAACAGCTCCTGGTCCATTGAAGTACTCGGCAAACAAGTCCCTAACAGCCAAACCATTGCAACGACCTCCTACTGTTGGCATTTCTTCCATATTCACCATTTCACAAGTCAAAGAGTCTTCAAAAATGAAACCATCCCTCTTCTTAACGTAATTGTGCAATACACAGCAGCACATGACGATTGTAGTCACAAACTCTGGGCTCACTAAAATAACTGAGTGCATTACGCGCCATTTGTTGCTTAAGATTCCAAATGCACATTCAACTGTCCGTCTGGCTCTACAGTGTCTGTAATTATAGACCCTTTTTTCCTTTGTTAATTTTTTCTGAGGGTAGGGGCGCATTAAACGTCTTGACAAACCAAAAGCTTCGTCTCCGAGAAGTACAAATGGGACTGTTGGTCCACCCGATGGTAAAGGTCTTTCTGCTGGTAGGTTGAGCTGATCAGATTTGAGTCTTTGGTAAAAATTGGAGTTCTTGAATATTGTTGAATCTCCCTCACGACCGTAAGCACCGACATCTATTGCTGTGAAGTTGTATTGTGCGTCACTTACTGCTAGCAACACCACAGAAAAAAAGTGTTTGTAGTTATAGTATTGTGAACCTGAATTTGGAGGACTTTGAATGCGAATATGCTTGCCATCGACTGCCCCAACACAGTTTGGGAAGTTAGTTAACTTCTCGTACTCCCTGGCCTTTTCAAGCCACATATCAGTTGTAGGCGTTGGCATTTCAGTTGGCTGCAATGCTTCCCAAATAGCTACACAAGTTTCTTTGACAATTTGTCGCACTGTGTTCCGAGACACTTGGAACTCATACTCAATAGCACCAAAATGCATTCCAGTAGCAAGATACCTAAAAAAAAAACACTCGTATTACCAACAGTAGGTAAAAAACAAAAAACATATGTATTTAAAATCTAAAAAAATTCAGATTAACACCGGAAAGGAGAGCGAGTTCAGTACGCTAAAGCTAAAATCTTTTTACTTAAATAAATACTAGAACTAGAGATTGATGGAAATGTGGTACATTATGTGTTTGTTTTAGGTAAAGACCTAATGAAAAGATGGAAAACGTTAAGAGATGCCTTTGTAAGAGAATTACGCTGTGTGAAGAAAGTCGAGACAGGAGTACCAGCTTCCAAAAAGAAAAAATATGTGTTTTACGATCAGCTTTCCTTTTTGTTGCCTCATGTTAAGGGCAACGAAAATAATTCGACCAACATCCCCCCAGTAGATAACCTTCAACATGATGACATAGAACACCAACAAGCTGTCGACGACCCTGAGGTTACTTCCAATCTCCATAACACAAATGCTGTGAATCCCAAGCCCTCAACTGCAGAGCGAAAATTGAAGCAAGATCGAGTTGTAGGCAAGACCAGTATAGCAAAAACTTTAATGAATGCCTCACAAAATATAACAAATTTAATGCAGGAGAGCATTGCTTTACAAAAGGCAGGTAGTAACGTTGAGAAAATAAGTACTGATAAGACAGGTAATAAGGCTTTTTTGATGTCATTTGTACCCTTAATGGACAGTCTGCCGCCACCTGTTGCACTTGATGTTCGATTGCAAATTACTGAATTGTTCAGAAATGCTACTAGAATGCAATCACAAAGCAGTTGTTACTCTCACGGCTCCAGCCAATCACCGACACAGATGTCTACCTGGGACGACATGCAGATGAGAAACCGGCCATTATCTTCAACTTCAACACGTAATACTCCAACTCCATCAGGATCAATCAACCAACAAGAAGATGACATCAGTCAGTGTAGCAACAATGACCTTTTCAAGCTTTCTGATTTCGTTAAATTTTCCGTATTGCGTGAAAATGATTTTTGAACAGTTAAATTTTTTTATCACATGTTTTATCAAAACTTACTTACTATGTCACATTTATGTTTTTCTAATGTTTATTGTCTAAGGTACATCTAAACAACTTCTTTGAGGTATACTTTAACATGTCACATTATCATTGTAATTATTAAAATAAAAATGTACTCGTGTAGTAATGCTTTTCCCGTGTAGTTCCCTTAGTTTTTATAGAGAAAACACGAAGAACATATACTTTTGGAGAACAATACAGTATTGATTAAAACAATTAAACAAATAACCTTCTGTCAATAATCATGTATGTAATTTTACTAAACATTAAAAAAATTTCAGTTTTTTATTTTTAAAAAAGGAACCTCTAACTCGTAGAGAAATTATTTAAATTAAATTATTTTAGGATATTTCCCATTATCTGTCATCATGGTTAAAAATTTACTAATAAACCTTAATACTGTTTAATAAAACACACATAATACATTTTATTCTCTTACCTTAGTGTAATTACCAATCTTTCTACTGGTTGAATACTCTGCTTCATATTGGTCTCCTTTTTTTGGATTTCCCCACACACAAGGCCAAGCAGCTCATCAAAGGAAGAAACAGACATTCTGTAGTATTGAAAAAACTTGTCTTCGTACTGCCTGTGTAGTGCGAATGTAGTGTGAAATGTCCCAGTAGTCAATCGGCTACTTAACACAGGGTGTGTGCTCCAACGCCTCTTCTTCCTTTTTGTACCATCAACGTAAATTACCAATAACTGGTGAAAACCTACACAACCTATTCGCACTGCATCCATATTTGGTGCTGTAGTAGACTACAAGAGACACTGATCGGGAGTGGATATTCACAGTTCGGCGATCTTCGGGCTCCCTCGGAGCCTGCCGCGGCGTGTTTCCTGCTCGTATAACAGCTCCCTGGCGTCGACGACGCGGCGTTATTGCTGCTCGTATAACAGCACTGAATTTTTAGTTCAGCGTCGGCGTTTTATCTGTCGCGTTCTTGCTGCCCGTATAACATGGGCCTAAGGCCGGGGATACACGAGCAGATAATCCGCGGCGTTTTGTCGGCTATGAATCCGCGTCTGAACCAGAACCAAAGAGTGTAAATGGAAATGGATACACGGGCAGACTATACGCCGCGGTAGGACGCGGCACAAGGCAGTTGGGCGGACATGCCGCCGGAGGAGGCGTCACATCGGCGCGCCGATCTGCCGCGTAGACGGATACACTGGCGGCAAGGGAGCGGTTTATCGGTCGCGGTCGTGTTTTGAGTCAGTCATTCATTAACTTCATCTGTGGACACGTTGCCGTTCTCCAGTGCAGTTAATATGTTTGACACTGAAAAATTCATTTGTGAAATTGAAGCTCGCGCCCCTCTTTACGACGTAAAGAGTAAGAGTTATTCAAATAGGGAAGTAAAAGCCAAGTGTTGGTTTGAAGTGGGAAATGCTATGTTCGACGACTGGGATGAAATTGAACTGGCCGAAAAAGATGAAAGAGGTAAGTGTAATCAGGATAAAATTACTGTACACAAGAGCAAAATATTTTTGTACTGTGTAATGTTGAACTCTACGATATATGACTCAGTACATTCCGACAAGCTATACTTATTAATTAATTAATTGATACTTATTAATTTATTAAAGTTTGTGAAGCATTAAAATGTGCATAATTTAGAATCTTTCTAAATAACAATCAATATATACTGTTCATACTCTAACCTCTATACAAAATAATTAAATTTTCATAATAGTGTTTAAAATATTTGATGTGTTGGATGTAGGCCGTATAAACACAACACTGTAAACAAAGGCAAATTAATGTTACCATAAGCATTCTATTATATACAGTTTTATTTGATAGAAAATTGTTTTTTCATTGGTAGTGTATAGGCTGTAAAAATTCCACCCGCACATTGTCTTTATGTAGACGTAATGAAATTACAGTAAACACTTTAGACACTAAGTATTTATAGTCACACACGTTTGTTTTGCCATGAGAGCACTCCAACTCCGTTAAAGTACTGGCAAAACACCTCCCTTACCTCGATACCCTTTGAGACACCGCTTACACCTGCCGTTTGGTCTATGTCTTACAGCGCACAAGTAAGAGTATCCTCAAACACGTACCCATCTCTTCGTCTAACAAAGTTGTGGAGGACACAACAGGCGTTGACAACGATTATTGCGGTCTCTGGTTGTGTCAGCATCGCCGAATGCAGTACCCGCCATTTGTTGCTTAATATGCCGAAGGAACACTCTACAACACGCCTTCCTCTACAATGTCTATAGTTGTAGATCCTTTTTTCATGAGTTAACTTCTTTGATGGGTAAGGTCGCATAAGATGATTTGATAGTCCAAAAGCTTCGTCCCCGAGTAAAACATACGGCACACAAGGTCCTGTGTCGCAGTTGGTAGGTACTGGCAGTGGGCTATCTGGTGGCAAATCTAGCTCTCCATTTCTCAGCCTTTGACCGAAGTTCGACTTCTTGAATATGGTCGTATCACCTTCACGTCCATACGCTCCAACATCTATAGCGGTAAAATAGTAATTTGCATCTGCTACGGCCATTAACACAATGGAGAAGAACTTCTTAAAGTTGAAGTACTCTGACCCAGTGTTATGTGGACAAGTCAATCTTATATGCTTCCCGTCCACACTTCCAATGCAATTTGGATATTGTGTAACTGCCAGGAATTCCTCAGCCTTTTGTAACCACATTTTCCGAGTTGGTTGTGGCATTTCTTGCGGTTGCAAAATATCCCAAATGGCTTTATAGGTGTCCTTTACAATGCGCCCAACTGTTTTCCTTGATACTTGGAAATCAAACTCCAAATCGCCATAGGTCATTCCCGACGCCAAGTACCTGTAACAAAAGTAAATTGTTTGTATATTATGCAGGGTGATTGGAACTTAGTGCTCGAAAAATTGGGTGAAACTAGCTTAGATCCTATTTGGAACAAAACTAACTAATTTAGAACATTTTTATGTATGTGTACTTCTGTACAACAAATATTTCCTAAATTTCAAAATTAACGAACGTTTGTTCGGTTTTATGAGTTTTTAAAAGTAAAACTTGAAATTCCTTACAATTGACATGTTAGTTATAATATAAATTAAATGTTATAAAATATACTGTACATTGGTTTTAAACTCAACAAAACACAGTTCGTGTTTATAAATATTCAACGTAAACTTTTAAATGAATAAAAATCTTAGAATTTTCAATCTAAACAAATTTTTTCGTAAACGCTTTTTAAACTGTCAAATGCGTTTAGAAACTTCTACTTGTCAATAAATCCGAAATACTTTTTGAAGTATTTTTGGGTTTCGCCCCCCAAAATGGGTGGTTAGGGGGTTGGTCAAAATTTTCAAATGTAAACCCCCCCTCGAGTGATACCTCATTTTAAAGGTAATTTAAACAATAGGAATATAGTGAAAACTAGAGGTCGCTATCTAACTCCTAGCCAAAATGGCGGACAAACAAAAGTCACGTGTATTTTAGGGGGGAATAAATGTATTTTAGTTATAAATATGAGACGAATATTAAGATAGTTTTTCTTTTTCACTTAAAGATTTAATGAAGAAATGGAAAGCCATTAGAGATGCTTTTGTAAAGGATCACAAGTTGGTAACGGCCATAGGAACTGGTAAGGCTGCCACTTCAAAGAAAAGGTATTGTTTTTATGATCAGCTGCTGTTCCTTTTGCCGTATGTGAAAGGAAACCAAAACACCTCATCAAACATTGATCCACCAACCACACATAGTCAAGAGGAGACATCCACGCAGGATAGACAAGACATCGACTCATTACAAGAGGAACCAGCTGTTGGCAAAAATTCCAACGTACCTAGTGAGCCTACAACATCCAAAAACTCAGGGCAAGATGGCAAAGGTGGGGTGAAAAGGAAGTGTAGTCCAAAAAACATTGAAAGTAAAAGTGCGGTTGTTGGGAAAAAATTAGCTCTTGAAAGGTCTGTAGCTTCTTCCGCTAAGGAGCTAACTACCATATTGTCAAAAAGTCTTGAGATGCAAAAGGAGGAAAGGAGTTCGGACCAGTTTGGTCATAAGGCTTTTCTTTTATCTTTTGTTCCAGTACTAAACCAAATGCCTTTTCACACAGCATTGCAGTTGAGAGGACAAATTTCGGATATTTTTTCTTTCCATTTTCGCCAATCTGATGACTTTAGCAGAAGTACTTCACAGATGTCTAGTTCATCTCGAACGACCCCCACAACAGCAATCAGCATTGATGATAATTCAAAAGACAATTTCAACATTTCTGATTATATGATTATGTGAACCATAAGATTACTTGAACTTTGTTACGGGACTTGTAGAGCCAACCATTTGAGTGAAAATGTTAAATATTTGAGTGTTGTTATAAACGATCATTTTTTACTGATGTGTTGCATTATATTTTTCCTGGTTTTGACAAATAATTATTCTGTATTAAATTTAATTTCATTGCTACGGCATTGTTTCATTTATCCCCGATTAGATATTCGTTACATAAAGTCTATGGGTGAGTAAAATATATTTTTAAGAGTAAGTAAGCAGTGTTTCAAAGAAATGTGCTACAATGTTTTTGTCATATGATGTTTTTAGATATTAATCCAGATAATTTGGTATTTGTTTATGTTTTTGTTATTGACACTTTTGTAACTTAAACTTACATAACAATGATTTAAAACCTAATATTATCGTATAATTTGATAGTTTTATCGTACCTAGTTTATTATTTTAGTATTTTACAGAAAACTAATTGTCCCACTGATTTTGACTCTAAACAGAAAAAATACAACTCTAATTACCACAGTAAACAGTTAATTGATTTAGGGGTGGAAGATATAGGCTTACTAAGTTATGGCCACTTATTCCCTACAGTAAAATTTTGAGCGATGTCAAAAACCGTTAGTTCATTGCGACAATTATTACATATTGTTAGTTACCTCAGTGCCACTACAAGTCTCTCAGCTGGCTCAATACTCTTCCTCATCACGGTATTACGTTTCACAATTTGTGCACTTATCAGTCCTAAAAGTTCATCAAATGATTTAACAGACATTCTGTAGAACTCAAAAAACTTCTCTGGATACATCCGATGATTACAAAAGTTGACATGGAAATGTCCTGTAGTTAGCCGAGCCGATAATGTAGGATGAACCCAATGACCTCGCCTTTTTCGTTTCTTTTTAAACACTTGCACCAACTGCAAATGAACTATCCCTGCAACACAACCTATTTGAACATAATCCATAGCTGAAACTGAAGACTAGAGCGGCGCGTCGGCGGAGTGTCGGCTCGTGTAGGGGGGCTAAGCGTTTTACTCGCGGATTTATAGCCGATCTGCCGCCACGAACAAACCGTTCGTGTATCCACACATAAAATCAGCCGCGTTTAAGCCGACAAACCGCAACGTTTTATCTGCTCGTGTATCCCCGGCTTAAAAACGGATAGTCCAAACGGAGCGGCTCCATTTGGCGCCGCTCCGTTTGGAGCCCTCGTGAATGGCCAGCTTAATATTCTACTGAGGTAACTGTTTAGTCGCTGTGGTCAGTTTATGTTTGCGGGTTATTCGGTGAAGAATCAAATTTGTGAGTGCAATGGCAGAAGTTAGGGCTTCGTCTCCGGAGAAGTATATCACCTCTAAGAGTAAACAGGCATACACCAGTGCGGAAAGACGTCTTATTTTACAAGTTTACGGTGTCTTACGAACAGAAAATCCGGAAATGTCGAAGAGAGATGTGGCGGAAAGAGTAGGCGTGTTGACAGGATCGGGCAGAGCGACTGTAGAGCGGCTAAGAAAAGAAGCGAACGACGGCCCTGTTGTGACACCCGGAAAGAAACGTCCTCGTCAAGTAGGCAAACGAACAAGGATGGCGATTTTCGACGATTTCCAAAAGAATAGTATCAAAAGAAAAGTTCATTCGCTACTAAGGCAAAACATACCACCTACAGTAAAAAAAGTCAATGCAATGATCAATGATGACCCGAGCTTCCAAATATATGCCAAGAAACCACGAGAAAACTGATGATCGATCTAGGTTTTAAGTACGAAAAAAGAAATCGCCGGGCCATACTGATTGAACGGCAAGATATAATACTTTGGCGGAGAAGATATCTAATGAAAATTAAGAAATTTAGAGAAGAGGGAAAGAAGATTTTTTATTTGGATGAAACGTGGTGCAACGCTGGACACACAGTGAAGAAAGCATGGACGCCCAGTTACATAAAGTCGGCAAAGCAAGCGTTCATTAATGAAGAAACAACTGGCCTGCACAATCTTCCTGGGAGAGGTGGACGCCATATTGTTGTGCACATAGGCAGTGAGACGGGGTTTTTGAATGACCCAAACGATCCATCAGAAACAAACGACGCTCGATGGATTTTTAGGGCAAAAAAGACAGCGAAGATGAGCAATGCGACGCATCACGACGAAATGAATGCGGCTGCCTTTGAAGAGTGGTTTTCCGGAATCATGCACTTACTTCAACCAGATAGCGTAATTGTAATGGATAACGCGTCTTATCATAGTGAGACATTAAAAAAACTTCCGAACATGAGCTGGAACAAACTCAAGATTCAACAGTGGCTGACAGAGAACGGCGTGGAATACAATCAAAAAGATGTCAAGGCAGAACTACTCGACCGTATCCCAGCGCATTTTAAAATGGAAGCCAAGACGTATAAAGTCAACAAAATCGCCGAAGAACATGGTCACACGGTACTCCGTCTCCCACCTTATCACTGTGACCTAAACCCGATAGAGTTGGTATGGGCCCAAGTCAAAAATGCTGTTGCCATGACCAATACTGACTACAATATGTCTTCAGTTGAAGAGGATCTACATAAGGCGATAAACAACGTCACTGCCGAGAACTGGAAAAAGTGTGTCGAACATATGAAGAAAATTGAGGCATATATGTGGGATCTTGATGGAATAAGCGACGATGTGCAGGACAGGATTGTTGTGATGGACGCTGGAAACAGTGATGACACCGAGGAAGAATCCTGGAGCAGTGACGAAGTCAGTGATGGCGAGTCGAATGACGAGTTGGCTTCTCCTCTATGAAGTAAGCTGTTATTCTTTAATTTCATAAATAAATATTAAGGATTTACCGTTACAAAGAAAAATAAGTATCAACAATAGATTTGACTTTGAAATACAAACATTTTGTTTCTAAATACATGCATTTAGTTATTATTCAGCTGTTAAAGTAATTAACTTTAATCGTTAACAACAATTTTTTTTTATTTTTAACATTGAATTTTGTAACTAGTTTATATCTATATTAGGGCTATACAAATAAAGCTCTGACGTAAATAAGGGTACGTTTAGGATAGTTTAGGATTGCCCGAGCGTGTAAACAAAATTTAAATCGCCTAAAATGACTCAATATTTTACTTCTAATATGGCAGTTAAATGGTTTACTTTATTCGGCTGCTTATTATTATCTGTCAGTGTACATAATTTGCTTTGCTTTGTTTAAATGTTTAAAAATGTTATCCATTCATTTTATTTTTGTTATTTTTGTTATTAATTATGTTTATTGGACCTTTTTGGTAATGTAAATAGATGTAAACTACTTCTATAGAGTCTAATTATTGTCTTCCTTTGTTCTAAAATTGTTAGATATTTTTAATGTTTATGAATTTTAAAATGACACATTACGTTTTCCTTGTATTTCGTTCTTAAGACCAAGATAAATACATCAACTCTGTTGTGTATTTTGATCTTAGCTAGTTTGTTAATGGCTGTGCAATGTTTTTTTTTTTTTTATTTTGTAAATACAGTTTAAATAGGTTTAATTTAACCTTATTACAATACTGATCAGTTATTAATTCCATTAAGCGATATTTTTTAATTGTAAATTTTCTTGGTTCGTTTGTTTATGACTGTGTAATGTTTTTTTCTTTTGTAAATACATGATTCTAGTTTTATTTATGTAGTATTATTAAATTAAATCCTTATTACTGTTTCAAACACATTAAGTAAGTGCATTTTAACCACTCAATTTTCACCGATTTGCGTCAAATTTTATATCACGATTAACAGCAGGCCGCGATGAACAACGTAACATGAATTATATTTCCATAAAATTGAATCTGGAAAAAATCGTATCGGTACTCGGAGCAATACATGTGACTAATTGGCTGCCCGCCGGCCTCCCGACCCAGCTTACGGGTGACAATGGCTTCGAAAGGTGGGCTATTAGCGCGGTCGACTGCGTTTTCCGCCTCAAAGTAGGTGTTGGTCTACTATAGTGGTATAGCAGTAACGCAGTCAGCAGTTTGCCGCCTGGGTCGAGGCCTGTATGCCTGCCCCTTTAGGCTACGGCCACACGTGCGTTTTTTCACGCAGGTTTGTAGCGTGAAAACACGCGAAAATAATAAGCAGCATTAAATGTTACGGGATAGGCCACACGCAGCGTGTTTTCCCGCTGCTAGGTTTGTAGCGGGCGCGTCTTCAAGGTCGCCCGCCAGTGAATAGGCGCTGGTCTATTTCTGTTGCTTGTTTCCACGCACATCCCCTGGCAACACGAGCGGGAAATAACGCAGCGTTCACAGTGGTTCAAGCTCTTGCTATACACACTGTTCACTGTTGAATATTTTCGTTGTACTTACCCACGAGATACCTTTTTGTGTTGTTGTTTTCGTTGAGTGTTATTTCAATATGGAGCACCTAGATAGTGAACGAATTATTTTGGAAGTGGAACAAAACCCCTGTGTATATGACCCTAAAATGAAGATTTTAAAAATCGGGAACTAAGGAGGAGTGCCTGGATGTCTATAACAAAGAACGTAGTCGGAGAGGAGTGGGAAGATATGGATACAGAAAGCAAACAAAATATCGGTGAGTTATCTTACTTTATTTTACATTAAAAATAGTGAAGAATTGGTTAAATCTTAGCACTATACAATTGTGTCCATGTATTTACCTGAAATTTAGCAGTAAAGATTTTGCCAAGGCACAGAACCTTCTTTTGAACAAAAGTAATACCTGTAGTGATCTCTAGTTTGTATTCCAACATTGTTTCCTCTCGTTCCAATAGATGGGATACTCTCTAATGAGCATGTAAAGCCGGGTTTCCACCAATTCGACTTTTGTTCGACATGCTACATGCGGCAGTGTCGATGCGGCAACGATCCTTTCGACTGAGGCAACACGTTCAACGTTGCGGCATGGAGCATACTACATTGTAGCAGAGTTCATGTCACAGCATGTCGAACAAAATCTTTGTAGCATGCTACAAATATCCGCGTGTTGCTCAGTGTTGCCTGAGATCCGAGGGAGTGTGGATTCGTGCTACAAAACCGTGCGGCAAAATGGAGTGACCTATTGATCAAACAATAAAATTTATAGAAGACTATAGAAGCTGTGAGGAATTGTGGAACATTACCTTGTTGACATATAAGGACAATAAGAAAAAATTTGATTCCTTGAAACGTTTGCCATTAAAGTATAGATGCAGTGTTTCAGACATTAAGACAAAGATAAAGAATTTAAGGTCTGCTTTTCACAGAGAAAATAAGAAGATAGCGAAATTGACTAAGAGTGGTTCGTCACCAATGAAAGGGAAATATGGTTTGGCTATGATCTTCTAATGTTCCTGAAAGATGTCGAGGTTCCAAGGAAGACAACTTCAACTTCATTGGAAGCCGATGGAGAAAAGGCAAGTATAAAATATTATAAAAACAGCAAATAGTATTTAAAAATTAATTAATTAATAATTGTACCTAATAAAACTATTTATGTTTGGTATCAATTTGTTTACAAGAATGTAGGCTGTCATATCATGAACAGAAAAAGTACAACAAATTACATAATTAATTTATTTAATGCAATGTATTAATGAATACAAAAATTAAGGAATTATAAAATTAGAACAGTTCAGAAACTATAAATATTGAACATTACCAGAATTTGAGTTGGCCTACATAGTTTTAAATATTTCTAAGATACAAAAATTTTAAATAGTAATATCGTTGTGACAGTAGAAAAAATACAGTAACAATTGTTGTAAATAATAATGGATATTATGCAAAAGTTACAGTTATTTTGCTTTTATTGCGTAAGCACAATTTAACAAAAAATTTAACTATAATTGTCTTGCCATGAAACACGTCCTTCTTTTGAACAAAAAAACTGCTTAAATTCGTCCCTAACATCCTTTGCCTGATCAGACGCTCTTCGAGGCTCTCTTTCAAGAGGCCGAAGTCCTGAGTCAGCTTCAACTATAGTTCGCCAAGATCCAGGAGTTATGGAGCCATCAAGATTCTCCTTGTCAAAGGTTCCAGGGGGCGAATAAAGAGGTCTCGAATTAGGGCTTTTTCTGAGAAAGTTATGCAGATAAACACAAGTAGCCCTAGTTGTTATAACATCTGCATTTTCAACACTAATTTCCATTGGTTTTCTAAATATTCGGAATACACTGGCCAACACTCCAAACGTATTTTCCACTACTCGACGAGCTCTACAGTGTCTATAATTGTAGATTCTTTCTGATGAGCCTTTTTCGTGAATACCTGGGTAGGGTTTCATTATTTGCACTTGTAAAGGAAACGCATCATCTGTGAGAAATACGTAAGGAGCTGCGGCTTTGCGTCCCAATAGAGGTGCAGCGGTCGGTAAAGATAATTTATTTTCATACAGCATCTTGTAAAAACTTGTTTGATGGAAAACCCCTCCATGAGATTTTCCCTTGACATCCTATGTTGGCGTACAAAAAGCAGTAATTAGCGTCAGCTATAGCCATTAAAACTATACTAAAGAATTTTTTATAGTTAAAAAAGGTACTGCCACTGTTATTGGGGCACTTTATCATGACGTGTTTTCCATCACACGTACCAATGCAGTGAGGGAAATTCCACATTGTGTAGAAGTCATTTGCTACATGTATCCATTCCTCTTCATTATTTGGCATCTAAAACACAATATGAAACATATGTACATGCCGGAATCCATAGGCGGCTAAAGGGGGGGGGGGGCAAGCCCCCCAGAAATTTGACGGAAAAATATTTCAATACACATACACGCTTGTTTGTTGTTTGTTTATATTTATATTATTTTGATTGTTCATATGTTATTATTAATTGTTATTTATTTGTATAGTTATTACTTATATTATTATTGATTATTATAGAATCTAAACCTACTTTTTATTTGTTGCAGGAAGACTTAAGTGAAACAGAAAACGCTGAAGTTATTACTGTGAATGACATTTCCTCTGGATCGCCCAAAAATATTCTTGACAGTGAAAGTGGATCGCAATGTACGGAGGGGAGCCGTAAGAGGTAAAAAAAGAAAAACGATAGAAGATGAGCGTGCCGAAGAAGCTTACAGCATCCTAAAAGCCGCTGCCAATAAAGACGAATTCTCGACCTTTGGAGAATACGTAGGTAATGAACTCAGGATGATTAAATCGAAAAGAGCATTAACTATAGCAAAAAACAACATAAATAATATATTATTTGAAGCTGCAATTGGTAATTACGACTTTCCTTTTTCAAAATCTAATACAGAAAGTTGTGTAAACGGATCACCTGTGCATTCACCACTAGAAAGCAATCAGCAAACAATGATCCAAGAAATGACTGTAGTACTGAAAATGAAAATATTGGAGATGGGAGTGATTTTATTAATTTATTTTTAAATAAATAACTAATTTTTTAAAGTATTTTATTCTTTTTTACTTACATATATTGATTAAAATTCAAGTGATTTGTAAAAAGCTAATTAAAAATGTTGTATTTTAAATAATAATTTGTAATATGTAATAGAATTGTATTTAAAGAAATAAATTGTTTAAAAATGCATGATATTTTTTTCTTTAAATCACCTGAGGAACATTATTTCATAACTCTGTAATAAACATTTCAACAACAATTGGTTATTATGGATTATACCGACCACACCAGTTTAGGTTAGATTACGTTTATGTTAGGTTAGCTATACACTCATTGGAATACAGAACTTGAAATAGCTTAGTATCGTATTGAATAATCTGGTGTGGTCGGTATATTCCATAAGTACCCAAAAATGATAACTAGAAATTAATTAATCAATATTTACTTTAATTAACTGAAAGCCATGACTAGGCCTACTTACCTTTACATAGTCTTCCAAAACTCTTATGAGTGCTTTGCAAACTTCGGGTACAATTCGAGAGATGCTGGGTACAGATACTCGAAACAAGTACATCAATGATGGGTAGCTATCTCCAGTAGCTAAAAAACGCAGAGTTATCAATAACCTAACTTTTGGTGGTATTGCTTCACGGTAATTTGTATCACTCTTTGATATTACAGGTTCAATTTTGTCCAATAAAAAAAGAAAATCATGATGACTCATGCGCGAAAAATTTCTAAAATGAGCTTTATCATTACATAAAAGCTTTCTGAAAAACTCATATTGTGTTTCACATCGATCTATAAAAAGTTCACGTCTCCACCATCTTGGTGATTTCCTTTTGCGACGTCTCGCAATAATTAAGTAAGCTGCCGCAGCAATAGTTTGTAATGACATATTTTTATCAGATGTGTCTGTCTACCGTCACAGTGTCTCACATACTGTTGCTTCAGTTGAAATACATCTGAAGCATGCTTCAACTATCGACAAAAAGCGCATGCGGCAATTACGTTTGCTACAACATTTTTCAGCATGCTACAAGTAGCATGCGACCGTGTGCCACATCGACTTAATTTGAGTTTAGATCTTGAAGAAGAAAATAGACTTTAAAAAATAACCACAAAATTAGCTTAGAATATTAAAAATAACCCCAGCAAAATTGAAAAAAGAAAAAACTATAGCTATTGATGAGTCGGAAGTTAAATGTTATACTGACCATTTATTTTTGTCAATATAATATAAATTTGTAAATATAAAAACAGGAAATGTTGCACTATATAAAACTGTATCTTATCAAGAATTGGAAATCAAGTTACCTAAAAATGTTATTAAAGAGAAAAAGTCCACTGAAAGTGTAATAATGACTTCAATGTAAACACAAAAATAATTCACAATTTCGGAACTAAAAAATATCTATCTGATGCAGTAAGAAAAGGATATTTGGACGAAAACACACTAAAGGTAATAATACTAATTATGATGCGAAACAAAAACTTATTCGCAATGTTCAACAACCACTACTTGCAGACGATGTAAATAAAAGTGAAAATGGTAATTATAATGTATATGAGAACCTTTTTATTAATTTACGCTCTCCTTTATTGTCTTCTGACGCCGCTACTAAGGGTTTTGTTGAATAGTGAATCGATTGCAGAAACCAGTCAAAGCGATGATTTAAAAATAAACGACTTTGTTATACTGCTGACCCTGAATTACCAAATGCCGTTGAAATACTTAAAAAATATTTTCAAACTTCAACACCAAAATCGTATACAGATCATTGGGACTTTCAGGAAAAAACTTGGCAATATTAGGCCTACAGACGCTGCTTACGATGGTGAAGCTCTTTTAAAAATTAGCACCCAATCTTAAAACAGCATAAATGTAGCACATTTAACACTATCACATATTGCTGTTGGAACTGACGAAACAGATGCTGCAAATTTAAGAAGTGTTAGAAAAGAAATTGAAAAAGAAAATAAATTCCGTTGCAATAGAATTTAGTCCTCTTGAAAACAGCATGAGAAAAATACTATGTTAAGGCTGGTTTAAATGATGCCAGTTGAAGAGACAATTGCCGTAAGCCAACTTACTGGCATAACATTATTGGCTATAGCCGCGTTTACACGATGCCAGTAGGTGAGACAATTGTCAGAAGACAACTAACTGGCATGAAATTATTGGCTTCGTGTAAACACTTCAAGCCAATTGCCTCGCCAACTGCCCTCACAATTGTCCTGAAATCGAGTTGTCTACGGGAGTAGACTGAGGACAACGAGCTGGGCCCAGCGAGGCCCCCCACCCCTTGAAAACACAGTTGTCGCGACAATTGGCGCCGTGTGAACGGTGTTCCGGTGTAGGCCAGTAGCGCTGTCTTGTGTTTTGCCAGTACTCTAGTGTCAATCAAGGTGTACAGGTGTGTTGTGGGTTAGGTTTCAAATATGGCACCAAAGTGGAGTAACGAGATGAATCTTAAGTTCGTTGAACTGTTCAGAGAACAAAGGTGTCTGTGGGACCAGCGAGACGAGTTATACAAAGATAAAAACGCTCGCGAAACGGCACTCGCTACAACTGCCGAAAACTTAAACGTGCAAGGATTTGGTGTAGCTGAAGTTAAAGCGAAAATCAAGTCCTTTCGCGGTACTTTTAACATTGAGATGGGTAAACTGAAAAAAAGTGCCAAGTCTGGATGTGGTTCAGCGGATGTGTATGTGCCGACTCTCAAGTGGTTCAACGTAATGAAGGAAGTTATGATGAAAGGAACGCTGACAAGGGACACCAAAGGCACTTTGGTAAGTAGATACAAAAACACAGACAAGATAAAATCAAAATAAACAAAACATCCAAATCAGTTTAAACAAGGGTATATAAAGTACCACTTAAATTATATACTTCTTTGAATCCCAATAAAAACTAGTGTATCATTTTAGCTTGCCATTCTACAGCTCCTTCATTGGCAAAATGGGTTTTGTAAGCATCCCTTTTATCTTTGGCTTTCTTGCTTTGTTGATGTGGCCCTACTCTTGCTACACTTTGAAGCCCATTGGTTTCTTTCCTCCAGCTGCCTTCAATGATGGTGCCTAAGTCAAAATCCTCATAGTCCACTGATTCCCTAGGCATGTACGTTGCAGTCGATTTGCTCCGCAGAAAATTATGAAAGGCACAAGCAGCACAAACTACCTTGTCGATTGTTTCAGGTAGAAGAGGAATGGGTTTCTCAAATATTCTAAATCTACTTACTAATATTCCGAATGCATTTTCCACTATGCGCCTTGCCCTTGATAGCCTTTAATTAAAGGTTTTCTTTTCGAAATCCAACAGTTGTCCTCCAAACGGTTTCATGAGGTATTCTTTCAACGCAAACGCATCGTCTCCCACGACAACTCCACCTGGAGGCAGCAACCCACCTTCAAGTGCTGAGACCCATCCCCCCCCACCAAAGCTGGAAAGCGTGCCAACTGGGGGATGGCTCAAAACCAGTCGAGCGATGGGATCACGGGTGGCAGTTGGAGGGTCAAAATTAAACTCGGCAGCTGAGCAAAACTAATTTATTATCATGAAAACCAGAAAATATTAATTAATCAAAACGGCAGAAGGCCACAATATTAATTCGCACTTAAATCAATCACAAGAAACACTCAAATTAACCAGATAATACAAACGCTACAAAAACACTTAACGCTACAAATACCAAAATGACCAATTACATGGCCTATCTGCAGCCTAGCCAGATACACCCAAAACGTAAGAAAATTTAATAACAATTCAAAGTGAGCAAATTTAAGAAAATTTTGACTACACCCAAATAAACCCCGGCAATTCAGCCCATATCCTTTGATTCCACCGGGCCAGGGAGTAAGCCGGAATCCCTGGGCAGCTCCGAATTAGAAGTTAAGCAAAGCACAATAATCCCCTTTTGGTGAAGAATTTAAAAATTAAACAATTTAAAAAAATATATAACACGGTACCGTTCTAGTAAAAAGTCACTTCAAGACATCTATAATACAATTAACAACGAAAAAATAAATAACGATCACTAGGCCTAAACATAACAATAAATAATAACATAACTTAACCATAGGGACCTAACAAATATAAAATCTAAAAAAATATAACAACAGAATAAACTAACAAAGATAAATAACAATAAATATTAACATAAGTTTTTTTTTCCTTTTCCTTTTCTTAAATTTTTTATATATATATAACAATGTCCCCATGGCTGTTTTATGAATCACTGCAAAAGTTCCAGTTTTAGGCCTAGGCCACATAAAGTTCCACAAACATTTTTTTTTCTTTTTTTCTTATTATCAACCCCCAGCTCAGCCGCCGGGAAACAAATGGAAAGCACTGACCTGAGGACAGAAGATTCCTACCCAAAGATGTAGGTGGGGCAGCAGGGTCGCCAATGGCCTCTATACATGGTCCTCAGGCCAGGCTGGCACACCAAAGTGCTGGAAGAGTTGGGACTGGAGAGCACGGATGGTGAGCTTAGCCGTGGCACTCCGAAGTGGGAAAAGCCAAACGAACTTCGAGAAAGCATCCACACAAACAAGTAGGTAGGAGCTACCTGACTTGCTACGGGGAAAAGGACCCACGTAGTCGATGAACACCTTCTCAAAAGGACGCTCGGCCACCTCAGAAGATAACAACCCTAACCTTGCATTCTGACTAGGCTTGCTGAGAGAGCACAGGTGACAAGCCCGCACTCTGCCCGCAACATCCCGGTCCATGCCCTTCCAGATGAAGTACCTACGAATCTTAGCGATGGTCTTATGAATGCCAAGATGACCGCCCACAAGAGAAGAGTGATAATATTGAAAGACCATCGGTACTAGATGACTAGGCAGCACTACACGGGGTTCACCCCTCTGTCGAGGACGGCAACAGAGTACCCCTTTGGACAGAAAATAGGGAGGGTGGGCACCTCCCTCTTAAAGCTCACCTAAGATGACTGACAGCTCAGGATCTTTCTGCTGATGGGACAGTAGGTCGTCAAAAGCCAGAGGAAAATCCAGAAGAACAGCACC
The DNA here is from genome assembly GCA_035578905.1 of Stictocephala bisonia. Taxonomy (NCBI): domain Eukaryota; kingdom Metazoa; phylum Arthropoda; class Insecta; order Hemiptera; family Membracidae; genus Stictocephala; species Stictocephala bisonia. Next base: position 8,314 of record JAQJVL010005724.1, on the reverse strand, counting down.
ACACTGAGCAACAGCCTCAGTCGGTGGATCACTGGGTTCATGGTACATGCGGGAAAGAGCATCCGCGATGACATTCTGGGTACCCCTAAGATGTTGAACTCGGAACTTAAAGGCAGAAATTTTGACCACCCAGCGACCAATTTTCCCAAGCTGTCGGGGATGGGCAAGAAGCCAAGACAGTGCCTGATTGTCCGTCTCCAGCAAGAACTCAGCGTGTTCCAAGAAACGCCGAAACTTGTCCGTACCAAAGACAACAGCCAGACACTCTAACTCATAGATGGAAGAAGCTTTCTTTTCCTGGTGAGACAACGTCCTCGAAGCAAAAGCGATGGGCTGCCTGACCCCATCAAACTCCTGAGAAAGAACAGCAGCAATGGCGGAGGAGGAGGCATCAGTCTGAAGAATGAATTCTCTGCTGAAATCAGGCATACGCAGGACAGGAGGTTGCATGATAGCCTCCTTGAGAGCATCAAAGGCAGTCTGCTGAGCTTGGCCCCACACAAAAGGGACACCTTTCTTCCGCAACTCGTTCAACGGGGCAGCAAGCTCGGCCACGTTAGGGATGAAGCGACGGTAAAAATTCACCATCCCCACAAAACGGGCAATCCCCTTGGCATCTCTGGGAGGAGGAAAATCCCGAATGCCCTGGGTCCTCGCAGGATCTATGCAGACGCCTCGAGAAGAGATAAGATGAACCAGAAAAGAAATCTCAGGACGAGCAAAAGTGACTTTCTCTGGATTGACGGTAAGGCCAGCTGACTTAAGGCGACTAAGAACTTCCTCCAGATGTTGCATGTGTTCCCCGAAAGTCTCACTGTAGACAAGAAGGTCGTCCAGGTAATTGAAGACAAACTTGAACTTCACATCATGGAAGATGGAATCAAGCAGACGAGTAAGAGTCTGGGCACCCACAGCAAGACCCATAGGAACCCTAGTGAACTGGTAAAGATTCCAGGGAACACAGAAGCTAGTCATAGGCCGTGATTCCTTCTTCAATGGAATCTGATGGTAGGCCTGGTTCAAATCAAACACACTGAAAAACAGCCTTACCGAACCAATCAAACGCAGAATGCAAATCAGGCAGAGGTACCGAGTCAATAGCGACCTTAGCGTTGAGCCTCCGATAATCCATCACAAGCCTAGACTTACCATTAGGCTTGGGCACAAGAAAAGCTGGACTGGCATAAGCGGAACGAGACGGTTCAATCACACCCTTGCTCAGAAGATCCTCAATCATAGCCCTCATAACCTCCATCTTTGGGGGAGCAAGTTTGTATGGATGACTTCTAACTGGCTGAGAATCGGTGAGGTGGATCTCATACTCCAGAAGAGAAGTGACCCCAAGCTCAGGCGTAAGCACATCAGGAAACCGCAAACACAGCCTCCTAATGGCCTCCGCCTGCTCAGGGGGGAGATGACCAACCGGATCCACCTTGCTACTAGAGGCACCAAAACTCGCCGACTAAACTTGAAAAACATCTGGCGCTTCTGGAGGTCAAGCACCATACCACTCTTAGAAATAAAGTCTGCCCCTAGGATACAAGAAACCGCCAGGTCCTTGGCAACAAGAAAACCCCACCTCCAGGAAAATCCTTCAATTTTAAAATGGAAAACGCCTTTAGAATTATAGGTAGAGGAGTTTGGGATGCCGTCCAGCACGTAATAGAAGAAGGCTCGGTGTGCCTGACAAGTCCTAAGGCGTCAAAGGACTCAAAAAGAGAAAGGCTGATGATACTGCATGCCAAACCAGAATCAAGAAGGGCTCGACACACCGTACCACCAAAAGAAACAAAAACGCCAGGACACACCGAGGTGACCGCACAAAGTCCCAGGGAAGCCATGCCAGCAAGGCCCGAAAAATCCCCGACACCCCTGCTATGGGCACGTGTCAAAGGCAAATGGCCACGGTCACTCGCAACAACGCGGGGAGCTACTGTGGAGGCAAACCCCCGCGCTGAGCGTTTCCCGCCCCACGACCTCGAGCACGTGGACAGTCACGTCGAATGTGACCAGGTTGGCCACAAGCAAAACACACAACAGGAGGCCGAGAACCACGACCCTCCACTGGCTGACTCACACCTACAGACATAGCCGGTCGACGGGTGGAGAGAGCACGATGACTCTCAGAATCCCTCCCTTGCTGGTCTGAGAACTGCACGCTGCGCGAAACAATGCACAGCTGATGCAGCTCCCGAAAAGTCGAAGGAACACCAGCAAAAACCAATCTGCACCGTTCTTCGGGAGAAATGCCATCCAGGATGACACGAACGGTGTCAGCTTCAGAAAGTGTGAGGCGCAACGCTTGCCGAGCTTCCTTGACTGAAGAGACATAGGCTGCCAGAGACTCGCCCCTACCCTGCGACCGATAAAATCTGTCCATGACCATCCTCTCCCTGAGTCGAATGGGAAGAAACGACGAAAGTAACTCTCGATGGAACGAGTCCACCGAGGCATCACTGGCCAAGACAGAACTCAGCAACTCCCCAACGGGACCTCTGCAATACGGGAAAATCAGACGAAGCAAGTCCCCAGCCTTCATGCCGGGCATCTCACTAAGTCTGAGAAAGGCCACCAGAAACTTAAGAAGCTCCTCAGGATCCATCCCATCGATCACAGGGAGATTCTGGATCATGGGCGTGAGAGGGTTAGGTAGCTTGTGGTAGCTCAGCTGCAGAAGAGCAGGGGAACCCAAAGAAGCAGAAGGAACGGCAGCTGGAGCCGAACCACAAGCAACCTCAACAGAAACGCCTGCAGGCTCAGAAGGAACCTCAGGCACAGTGAGAGCCGTTGTCTCAGCCTGCGGCCTCGACACATTAGGCGAAAGCGCGAAAGTAGGCCGCTGACCCAGACCCGTAGGAGTCGTGGAACCGGAGAGTGCCTGAAAAATCTCATCCAGCCTAGACACACTATCCAAGATCCACGCCCTATCCGACGGCTCCAACCCCGGTGCCCGGCTGACCAGCCTTAAACGGGCAAGCAGATGCCCCAAATGTGCAAGGCGGCAGGCCCGGTCACGACCTACTGGAGGTTCAAACTGCAGATCTTCCAAAACCCCTTCCCAATCTTCCACCTTGCTCTTACAAACAGACAACTCATCACCAACCTCCAGTAGATCAGACCAATCCACTTCCGTACCCGCGGACAACTGCTCCCGCAGCAACCTCCGGAGATTCAGAACATCACCCTCCGGAGTCACACCCCGCGACCTCAACTCCTCCTTGACTAGGAGCGCAACATTCTGCAGATAGGCCATCTCTAACGCAACAATTCTCAACAATATACACAAAAAAACGACAACTCCAGGGTCCAAGACGAACAAAACCCTCAGCCCACCGAGCCACTGCCGACCACTCCAATCCACCCATGAAACCCATTCAACAAAGTAACCAAGCGGATTGCCTAGGTTTTTATTTTTTAATATATATATATAAGTTAAATTATTTATTTGGTTTACTAATGGTTTTTTGTTTTTAAATAATAATTTATTTGTTTCCTTTTTTTTTTTTTTTATTTTTTTTTTTTTTTACAATACCTAGACACTTTGACGGTAGGTCGCCCAACCATGGTCTACTAACTGGCAAACACCCACCGTCAACAACCAAGTGTTTTTTTTTTTTTTTTTTTTTTAGGCAACCACGCTCTGCTACCAATTGAGACCCATCCCCCCCCCCCCACCAAAGCTGGAAAGCGTGCCAACTGGGGGATGGCTCAAAACCAGTCGAGCGATGGGATCACGGGTGGCAGTTGGAGGGTCAAAATTAAACTCGGCAGCTGAGCAAAACTAATTTATTATCATGAAAACCAGAAAATATTAATTAATCAAAACGGCAGAAGGCCACAATATTAATTCGCACTTAAATCAATCACAAGAAACACTCAAATTAACCAGATAATACAAACGCTACAAAAACACTTAACGCTACAAATACCAAAATGACCAATTACATGGCCTATCTGCAGCCTAGCCAGATACACCCAAAACGTAAGAAAATTTATTAACAATTCAAAGTGAGCAAATTTAAGAAAATTTTGACTACACCCAAATAAACCCCGGCAATTCAGCCCACATCCCTTGATTCCACCGGGCCAGGGAGTAAGCCGGAATCCCTGGGCAGCTCCGAATTAGAAGTTAAGCAAAGCACAATAATCCCCTTTTGGTGAAGAATTTAAAAACTAAACAATTTAAAAAAATATATAACACGGTACCGTTCTAGTAAAAAGTCACTTCAAGACATCTATAATACAATTGGACGGTGTTATGCAAAAAGGAACCAACCCTCATTTTTTTAGGATTTGACTTATTGGCACCACAGTGTACAGCCCAAGCAAAATTTTATATTGCAAAAAAGATCCAAGAATATTAATTTCACAAAAAAATCTAAAAAAATATTTAAAAACAGCTGTTTTGGTTTTCAGCCATTGTAATTATTACAAAATGATCTCATGTGATTTGGATCTTTTTGCCCTTTTGTTTAACAAATATTATTTGGACCCAACTTACTTGGTTCTTTTTTGAATTCAAACTAATCACATTTTATTACAGAACCTTGTGACATGGTTCTGTTTTGCAATATTCATTACTCAATATCGAAATGAGTTCCCATGTATCATGGTTCTTTTTGGGAAATTAGAATGAAGTTAGGCTACTGTTGATTATGAGTTTTATGTTATTGCGGTAGCAAATAAACATAAATTTCAACAATGACATCAAGAGGATTAATGCTTGAAGCTTTGAAAAAGAAAGAAGAGTGCAAAAGCAGGCCTAAAAGAGGTAGAAAGAGGAAGTACGGAAATTTAACCAGAGTTGAAAGATCTAAAAAAAGTACAAATGTGAAGAGTATGTTAATTTTTCAAAAAACCATATGGTGGTGCCACAAAAAGTATTTATAGATGTTGATTGCCAGTGCAGAAACAAGTGCAAGGACAAAATCTGTGTTGCAGATCGCCAAAAAGAGTTTGAAAAGTTTAAAAGTCTTGGAAATTACAATGCACAAAATCTGTACATTTGTAATAGTGTAAAAGAAGTTCCAAAAAAGAGATCATATAATTCACTGATTAAAAATAAAGGGAAGGCTAGACCTAAATCGTGTTCTCGTATTTATAGCCTAAACAAAGTTGTGGTATGCAGAGAAATGTTTGCAAAAACCCTACTATTGTCAACAAAAAGGATAAATACGGCCTTATCAAAATTTAAGTCTGAATCATTACTCGACCAATGAGGTAAACAAGCAGGATGGAACACAATGTCTGAAGAAAAATTAAATGAAATAAGGAAATGCATTGATGCAATACCAAAATACACTTCACATTACCGAAGAGGGGAGACAAGCGCTTTGTTCCTGCCTCCTGAAATGAATATTAATAAAATGTATGACTTGTACGTCGACGGAAGGTCACAAAATGAAGTTGTAAGCTTATCCTCCTTCAAAAAAGTATTTTATACTAACTACAACCTAAAATTCAAGTCTTTGAAAAAAGATACTTGCAACAAGTGTGATATGTTTGTGGCAAAACTTAAGAGCACACAAAATGAGGAAGAAGAGTCAAAAATACAGAAAGAGTATGATGAACATCAACTTGCCGCCAAAACTGCTATGAATAGAATCAAAAGTGATCTGAAGTCTGCTGCTGACAATCCGTCACTAGAATGTTTAACTTTTGATTTGCAGAAAACACTACCTTTACCGCATATACCTACAAACATAGTATTCTGCAAACGACAGTTGTGGGTCTACAACTGTGGCATCCACACTGGCAAGGAGGATAAGGGGTTCTGTTATACCTGGGTTGAGGATGAAGCTGGTAGAGGTGCCCAAGAAGTGAGCTCTGCCATCATAAAACATGTCCAAAATAAACTTCCAGCTGGGACAGAAAGTTTGATTTTGTGGAGCGACTCGTGTGGTGGCCAGAATAGGAATAAGGTAGTTTTAATGCTCAAAGCTCTTCTTCATGATCACCCTACACTAAAAACAATCACACATAGGTTCCCCATGCTAGGTCACAGTTTTCTACCCAATGACAATGACTTTGGGAAAATTGAAAACGCACTAAAATACCAGCAACATGTATATTGCCCAGATGACTATTTTACCATTATGGAAAAGTGCAAGAAGCAAAATCCACTAACTGTTGTGCGGATGAAAAGTGAAGATTTTAAGTCAAGTTATTCACTGGAAGAAGCTGTCACAAACCGTAAAAAGACTGTCGAGAAAGAGGATGTTTGTTGGCTCAATATAAGAGAAATTCTACTGAAAAAGGAAAAACCAATGTCCATTTTCATGAGCAGAAAATTTGATGGGCCTCATGAAGAATTAGACATTACTAAGGCACAGAAAAAGACTAAAGGGCGCCCCAGCAAAGATGAACCTCGCAGTCCTCGATTGGTGGACCTTCAACTATTATGGCCCAATGGAAAGCCTGTAGCTGAAGCAAAGCTTAAAGATTTAAAATCCATGCTCCACTTGCTACCTAGAAACTACCATGGGTTTTATAAATCCCTTTACTCAAGCGCAGAAATAGAAGATGATGTGGATGGTTTTGAGGGGAACTTGATTTTGAAATTGAAATAGACGACTGAAACATTTAGCTATCGGATCGTAACCAAAGAATAATATGTACCTAGGCCTATTGTAGCTCATTGCAATGAACTGCAATAGATAATGTGTTTGTAGGCTAATAACAGTATGTGATATGGTACAAGTTCCTTTTTTTACAAAAAAGATCCAAGTACCATGAGTCTTTCTGGAACCATAAATAAAATTTAACAAAAGAGAACCATGTAGCATGTTTCTTTCTTGCCGTTTTTTCATGATAATACAAAAAAGAACCAATCCACATTTTCCTTAATTATTACTCCAATATGCATTTTAAAAATATAAAAACATGATGAAAATTAATAAAAAAATAACTTTAATAAAATAAAAATATTTAAATTTATTATATAGGAAAACAGATTTTATATACCGATTTAACTTTGCTTGCTCATATCTACTCTAAAGACATTTGTGGGATGGTTCCTATTTGCATAACACCGTCCAATTAACAACGAAAAAATAAATAACGATCACTAGGCCTAAACATAACAATAAATAATAACATAACTTAACCATAGGGACCTAACAAATATAAAATCTAAAAAAATATAACAACAGAATAAACTAACAAAGATAAATAACAATAAACATAAGTTTTTTTTCCTTTTCCTTTTCTTAAATTTTTTATATATATATATAACAATGTCCCCATGGCTGTTTTATGAATCACTGCAAAAGTTCCAGTTTTAGGCCTAGGCCAAATTAAAAAGTTCCACAAAAAAATTTTTTTTTCTTTTTTCTTATTATCAACCCCCAGCTCAGCCGCCGGGAAACAAAATGGAAAGCACTGACCTGAGGACAGAAGATTCCTACCCAAAGATGTAGGTGGGGCAGCAGGGTCGCCAATGGCCTCTATACATGGTCCTCAGGCCAGGCTGGCAGTGTGGATGGTCGAACTTTCCCCGGACGACAGGCTGAGGGAAAATGTCCCACTCGAGGACCCTGGAGTTTTAGTGTGTCTAGCCGATCATAACGAAATTCTGCAGGCAGCACAAGACAACTGAACAGACAGGCCAACCTGACCGAAGCTGGAACCCGGAACGAACGGATCCGGGCCAACGGCCACCAAATTACGCGAATCGCCGGGCAAAAGCGAATCTCAGGCAGCCCGGCAGACTACGACGAAAAAAACGAAATGTACCGGTTAAAAGACCCGGTAAAGTGCTTTGAATAGAGAAGATCTTTGAAAAACTGTGCTATCCGACATGGTACCGTTGCTTCCAACGTCAATGAAAGTGAAACGATAGTCGTGGTCAACTAGAGCAAAAAGGATAATCCTGTTATGTTTCTTATAGTTAAAAAGTGTGCTCCCACAATTTTCTGGCGCTCTTGTGTGCACATGTTTGCCATCAATTGCTCCGTAGCACCCCGGAAAGTTCCATCGATCTCGAAATCCCTGCTCAATTTTGTTCCAGTCACCAACGGTCTCAGAAACCTATAACCAAAAGTATAAATATATATATATATATATATATATATATATATATATATATACATTATATAGATATGCGCTTATCAATACTTGTATTATTTTTAGTGCTGTATGAAGATTATTATATAACTGTTATAGCTAGCTATACTGTGTGCTTTCCAGATGCCTGGTGCTTGCAGTGCACCTGCAAGGACTGCTGATGATGACGATCCGGCAGAACCTACTTCTGCGGACTGTAACCTAGAAGAAGCGAATGAACAGGAGGTAGATGATCCAGGAAAAAACCTCC
>JAQJVL010005723.1:0-33369 GCA_035578905.1 Stictocephala bisonia | reverse complement strand
TGAAATAAAATATTTAGAAAACCAACTCAAACGGACACGGTTATAGCCAATAGATCAAACCATCCAATTTCACAGAAAACAGCCAGTTTTAGATCAATGTTGTACAGAGCATTTAAAATACCACTAAGTAATAGGGATAGAAAGGCTGAAATAAATCTCATCAAACAAATTGCTCAATCCAACGGATACAGCCGTACTATAATTGATGATATTGCCTATAGGATTAAGAGAAAAATCAAACAACAAGAAAGATTAAAAGGAATCACAACTTTACAATCTGAACACAACAAGATAGCAGATAAATATGTTACATTTAACTTTACTGGATCAGTAAGTCAAAAATTAGCAAATAGTTTACGGAAATATGCAAAAGTAGCATTCAAGACAAATAACAACTTAAGTAAAAATTTAAATGTGAAGATAGAAAATGAGGACACATTTGAAAAATCTGGAATTTACAAGATAAATTGCGATGATTGTGAACAATTTTACATAGGCCAAACAATAAACTTCAACCAAAGATTAAGAACTACACATCAGCATGGAAAAATAACAAACCAGAAAGATCCAATTTAGCCACACACTTAATTGACAATGATCACACAATAGAAAATATAAATAAAAATATGAAAATATTAAAATTTTGTAAGAAAGGAAGAAATATGTCAGCATGGGAAAAATTATTTATATACGAAGCAAAACTTAAAAATCAACAAAGAATGATCAATGAACAAGTTAATTTTGAATCAGAAACAGTTTATTCTAGTACAATTAAATTGAAAAATAAATTATAACATTGCAGACGACAGCAAACAATCAGCTGGAAGACGACCGCCATCTTGGTGCGATAGAATCATGGGATAGATGAAATGCATTGTGGGTAATCAATAACAGCCCACAATCCTAATCAAGCTTCAGTTGGTCCGAAGATGTCCACATAGATGGACGAAATCGATCACCATATAAATATTTGACTCAACATCTAGTCATTATAGTGTTGTGAGACGTACATGTTAAGTTATATGATATATACCAACACGTAACATGCTAATCAATAAACTTATAGTTGACGCCAGTCAGGCAGAAATAGCAAACAAATACCGAAGCATCAGAATCAATATACACACCACCTTAGCAGATATTTACTTTAACAAAGAATGTTTAAGGCATAATATTACACCAAATTACGCCAAGCTGAAAATAAATTGCAATAATTTAGCGGCTAAAATACAAAAAAGGAAGCAGAGAAGATTTTCATTAGAAATATGATCAGACAACTATATTGTGAAAAAGATGAACTATCTCTACAAGCCTATAAATTACGCATGAGATTACAGAAAGAAAACGGTAATGCAGCGTATGATTTATTAGTAAACTTAATTCAAGATGACTTAGATGAAATATTACCACGGAAATACGACAAAGTTAACAAAAAATTAGATAATCTCGTTAAAAAAATCAACCAGAACAAGTTTACAGGAGATGAAGAAGAAGGAAATTTAGGCCAGCACAAATTTCAAAATAGAGTGATCAACCTTACAAACACAGAATTTGACGAAGGTGAAATGAATATAATGAAGTTAGGCTACAAACATAACTTTCCCACCAAGGCTAATACTAAAATAGATACAATAGCTACAGATATCGAAACCAACATAAAATCATTTAAATATGATGAGCAGCATTAAGTTAGACACCAAGTATGTAAAAATTTAGGCAAAATACAGAACATAAAATTTAGTAACCAAGGAAGGCAAGAAGCATCAAAATGTAAACAGATTAAGGACAAATTAATAGAAAATAACCTGATAACTACAAAAGCTGATAAGAGTAATGCAATAGTAATAATGAAAAAAGAAGAGTACATAGAAAAGACGGAGAAATTAATCAAAGAAAATAATTTTACATTATTACAAAAAGATCCTACAGAGAAATATAAAAAACAATTATATCAACTTATCAACAGATGTAAAATGGTTGTACCAGACAAAATAAAATCCAGAGCACTAGTGTCCAATCCGAAAGCTCCAATAATGAAAGGAATTCCAAAAATACACAAGGAAAATGTACCAATAAGACCGTTGATAAACTTCAAAACTGCGCCAAAATATAATATATCTAAGATCATATTAAAAAAACCTAACATCAGAATTGAAATTAGATAACAACCACATTGTAAAAAATAGCTACGAGTTCGTAGAAAAGATGAAAAATATCAAATTGACAGAAAATAGTAGGTTAATATCAGCGAGTTCAGGACAGGTTTGTGCGAACTGTGGGAGTACGGCAGGGCTTGGCATTTAGAGAGGTTCCTGTTCGGGAGCTAGCAGTCGACATGGGTCTGGGGGAGCTGGATGATCGTAGAAGAATCTACGACTGTATGTTCCTATTCAAGCTGTTAAATGGCCATATTGATAGTCCTGAACTTTTGAGCAGCATCAACATAAGAGTACCATCTGGAACAAGATCGCAGGAGCTGTTTGAGAGAGAGCATCATGGAACCCTCTACAGTCGAAGTCATGCTATGCCTAGGATCCAGAGAGAGAGGGCTGTTCTATCTCGAGGGTCGTGGATTTTTTCTCTATGAAGCCCGCCATGTTCAGAGCTGCTGTTACTAAATTCTGTTCTGGTCACATCACGTAGCTCTAAAATATGCCTACTCTACTATGGACACTTTCAAGAGCATGAAAATAGGTATTAATCTTTTACAGGGCACTGGCATTTATTATAAATATCATATTGTTGTTTCAATGTACAGATTTATACACTTTATTGTATGGTGTGCATTCACAATTCGGGTATTTATTATTGTTATTGTTATATATTTATTATTGTTATGTTAAGATTATATATTTACTATTGTTTAGTATTGTTCTCATATTTATTATTGTTGTTCGTTGTTATATTTATATACTTTGTTATACTTTCTCTAGTTAGCATCGGCCATCTTGTATTCAGACTTTGCATTGTATTTCTTGTGAAAGTGGTTAAACCGTTGGAAATAAATAAATAAATAAAATAAATAAATAAATATCATTTGACATCAGCAACATGTATACCAACATTCCAACGAGTGAAGTTATTGATTTAGTTGAAGATATTATAAAGAAAATGGATTAGATAAGACTTATATCAACCAAACAGTTCAATTATTGAAAGAAATACTGAGTAAAAGTTATTTAAGGTTCAACAACAAATTCTACAAACAGCCTAATGGGTTAGCCATGGGGAGCCCGTTATCTTCAATAATATCTGAAGTTTTCTTACAACACCATGAAGAGGCAATTATCCAAAAATTAAAAAAAGATCACGATATTTTACGTTATATAAGATATGTGGACGACATTTTTGTTGTATTTAATGAAAAGAAAACCAAAGAAATGGAAAGTATGCAACAAATTTTCAACTCACATCACAGGAAACTTAAGTTTACAGCTGAATATGAAAACGAAAAATCAATCAACTATCTAGATTTGAATATCACAGGATTGGGGGATCGTATTAAATACAAAATATTTAGAAAACCAACTCAAACGGACACGGTTATAGCCAATAGATCAAACCATCCAATTTCACAGAAAACAGCCAGTTTTAGATCAATGTTGTACAGAGCATTTAAAATACCACTAAGTAATAGGGATAGAAAGGCTGAAATAAATCTCATCAAACAAATTGCACAATCCAACGGATACAGCCGTACTATAATTGATGATATTGCCTATAGGATTAAGAGAAAAATCAAACAACAAGAAAGATTAAAAGGAATCACAACTTTACAATCTGAACACAACAAGATAGCAGATAAATATGTTACATTTAACTTTACTGGATCAGTAAGTCAAAAATTAGCAAATAGTTTACGGAAATATGCAAAAGTAGCATTCAAGACAAATAACAACTTAAGTAAAAATTTAAATGTGAAGATAGAAAATGAGGACACATTTGAAAAATCTGGAATTTACAAGATAAATTGCGATGATTGTGAACAATTTTACATAGGCCAAACAATAAACTTCAACCAAAGATTAAGAACCACACATCAGCATGGAAAAATAACAAACCAGAAAGATCCAATTTAGCCAAACACTTAATTGACAATGATCACACAATAGAAAATATAAATAAAAATATGAAATTATTAAAATTTTGTAAGAAAGGAAGAAATATGTCAGCATGGGAAAAATTATTTATATACGAAGCAAAACTTAAAAATCAACAAAGAATGATCAATGAACAAGTTAATTTTGAATCAGAAACAGTTTATTCTAGTACAATTAAATTGAAAAATAAATTATAACATTGCAGAAGACAGCAAACAATCAGCTGGAAGACGACCGCCATCTTGGTGCGATAGAATCATGGGATAGATGAAATGCATTGTGGGTAATCAATAACAGCCCACAATCCTAATCAAGCTTCAGTCGGTCCGAAGATGTCCACATAGATGGACGAAATCGATCACCATATAAATATTTGACTCAACATCTAGTCATTATAGTGTTGTGAGACGTACATGTTAAGTTATATGATATATACCAACACGTAACATGCTAATCAAGAAACTTATAGTTGACGCCAGTCAGGCAGAAATAGCAAACAAATACCGAAGCATCAGAATCAATATACACACCACCTTGGCAGATATTTACTTTAACAAAGAATGTTTAAGGCATAATATTACACCAAATTACGCCAAGCTGAAAATAAACTGCAATAATTTAGCGGCTATAAAACAAAAAAGGAAGCAGAGAAGATTTTCATTAGAAATATGATCAGACAACTATATTGTGAAAAAGATGAACTATATCTACAAGCCTATAAATTACGCATGAAATTACAGAAAGAAAACGGTAATGCAGCGTATGATTTATTAGTAAACTTAATTCAAGATGACTTAGATGAAATATTACCACGGAAATACGACAAAGTTAACAAAAAATTAGATAATCTCGTTAAAAACACAACCAGAACAAGTTTACAGGAGATGAAGAAGAAGGAAATTTAGGCCAGCACAAATTTCAAAATAGAGTGATCAACCTTACAAACACAGAATTTGACGAAGGTGAAATGAATATAATAAAATTAGGCTACAAACATAACTTTCCCACCAAGGCTAATACTAAAATAGATACAATAGCTACAGATATCGAAACCAACATAAAATCAACCCTGCCCAGCCTCTACGTACTTGATGTAGTTCTGCACTGTAGATCGGGTGTAGATCTGACTCAGGGAAGAGGCGTTCACCAGTATGAGACGAGAGGCAGGTACAACTTTAGAATCCAACATCACAGACTAACGGTAACCGATCATCTACCCCAGGTGTTTGGCGTTGGGCTAATTAACAAGCTTCCCGAAAGCATTAAAAATATTAACTCTCCGAATATATTTAAAACTCGTTTGAAACGATTTTTGTTGTCAAAATCATTTTATTCAGTTGATGAGTTTATGACTGGCCGCTGGGCAAATTAAAAATTAATTGTAATAAAGTTCAAAACTGAGATTGTGGACTGTATCTGAGTGACTAATCACCATTAGACTAAGAATGTATGTAATATCTTTGTATGTTTGATTGCGACCTTGATGTGAATGAATGTTTTATTTGTCTATATGTTTTATTTGTCTATATTTATATATTTATTTACCACCTGACGATTGTGATACATTTATGTTAAATGTTTGTTTGCAATAAAAGAATTATTATTATTATTATTATCATTTAAATATGATGAGCAGCATGAAGTTAGACACCAAGTATGTAAAAATTTAGGCAAAATACAGAACATAAAATTTAGTAACCAAGGAAGGCAAGAAGCATCAAAATGTAAACAGATTAAGGACAAATTAATAGGAAATAACCTGATAACTACAGAAGCTGATAAGAGTAATGCAATAGTAATAATGAAAAAAGAAGAGTACATAGAAAAGACGGAGAAATTTATCAAAGAAAATAATTTTACATTATTACAAAAAGATCCTACAGAGAAATATAAAAAATAATTATATCAACTTATCAACAGATGTAAAATGGTTGTACCAGACGAAATAAAATCCAGAGCACTAGTGTCCAATCCGAAAGCTCCAATAATAAAAGGAATTCCTAAAATACACAAGGAAAATGTACCAATAAGACCGTTGATAAACTTCAAAACTGCGCCAACATATAATATATCTAAGATCATCTCAAAAAACCTAACATCAGAATTGAAATTAGATAACAACCACATTGTAAAAAATAGCTACGAGTTCGTAGAAAAGATGAAAAATATCAAATTGACAGAAAATAGTAGGTTAATATCATTTGACATCAGCAACATGTATACCAACATTCCAACGAGTGAAGTTATTGATTTAGTTGATGATATTATAAAGAAAAATGGATTAGATAAGACTTATATCAACCAAACAGTTCAATTATTGAAAGAAATACTGAGTAAAAGTTATTTTAGGTTCAACAACAAATTCTACAAACAGCCTGATGGGTTAGCCATGGGGAGCCCGTTATCTTCAATAATATCTGAAGTTTTCTTACAACACCATGAAGAGGCAATTATCCAAAAATTAAAAAAAAAACACGATATTTTATGTTATATAAGATATGTGGACGACATTTTTGTTGTATTTAATGAAAAGAAAACCAAAGAAATGGAAAGTATGCAACAAATTTTCAACTCACATCACAGGAAACTTAAGTTTACAGCGGAATATGAAAACGAAAAATCAATCAACTATCTAGATTTGAATATAACAAGATTGGGGGATCGTATTAAATACAAAATATTTAGAAAACCAATTCAATCGGACACGGTTATAGCCAATAGATCAAACCATCCAATTTCACAGAAAACAGCCAGTTTTAGATCAATGTTGTACAGAGCATTTAAAATACCACTAAGTAATAGGGATAGAAAGGCTGAAATAAATCTCATCAAACAAATTGCTCAATCCAACGGATACAGCCGTACTATAATTGATGATATTGCCTATAGGATTAAGAGAAAAATCAAACAACAAGAAAGATTAAAAGGAATCACAACTTTACAATCTGAACACAACAAGATAGCAGATAAATATGTTACATTTAACTTTACTGGATCAGAAAGTCAAAAAATAGCAAATAGTTTACGGAAATATGCAAAAGTAGCCTTCAAGACAAATAACAACTTAAGTAAAAATTTAAATGTGAAGATAGAAAATGAGGACACATTTGAAAAATCTGTAATTTACAAGATAAATTGCGATGATTGTGAACAATTTTACATAGGCCAAACAATAAACTTCAACCAAAGATTTAAGAACCACACATCAGCATGGAAAAATAACAAACCAGAAAGATCCAATTTAGCCAAACACTTAATTGACAATGATCACACAATAGAAAATATAAATAAAAATATGAAAATATAAAAATTTTGTAAGAAAGGAAGAAATATGTCAGCATGGGAAGAATTATTTATATACGAAGCAAAACTTGAAAATCAACAAAGAATGATCAATGAACAAGTTAATTTTGAATCAGAAACAGTTTATTCTAGTACAATTAAATTGAAAAATAAATTATAACATTGCAGAAGACAGCAAACAATCAGCTGGAAGACGACCGCCATCTTGGTGCGATAGAATCATGGGATAGATGAAATGCATTGTGGGTAATCAATAACAGCCCACAATCCTAATCAAGCTTCAGTCGGTCTGAAGATGTCCACATAGATGGACGAAATCGATCACCATATAAATATTTGACTCAACATCTAGTCATTATAGTGTTGTGAGACGTACATGTTAAGTTATATGATATATACCAACACGTAACATGCTAATCAAGAAACGTAAAATTGAAACACTATATTTGGTTTAATATCACTTATATGTTGGTTAATAAACAATTATACCTCAACTGCGTAGTTCATCAACCAAAGTGATACATTCATTGTCTAAACCAGTATGTCCTGCTTCCATTGCTTCATATAATAATCTCATTCGATCCACCAACTTTCTTAGATAGTTGTAATATATTATATTAGTGTTGTATAGAAGTTTAAATAAACACTTTCCCAATGAGGTCGGTTCATTTGTTTTCCTCTTTTTGTGTAAAGCATTCCTTTCCGCAGGGGATAACGCTCTTTTCTTACAATTTCCATTCAACGATGGCGATGGGAATAGATTTGATATAATACTTGCAAATTTCACTGATCGATTTCTATGTACAGACGAATCTTTGGAATATTCTTTTCTATGTGCATTCGTATTTTCAAATATTGTTTTAAACAGATTCTTATCTTTTTTATTATATTTAACTGGTGTATTTTACAAAATCAGTTCGAACAAAGCCTTTGCGCCTTTGTATATGTTATCACCAATTATAACATTATCCTCTTCATCTATGTTGAGTTTACTATCTCCAATCAATAATCCTTCACCATCATCTACTAATCTAGCTCCATACGTATGATATTTGCGATTTACTTGCGAGGAATGTAACATTTTCAACAAGTATGGCATTCCAAGTTGTCCTATAAACATAATATCCTAGCCTAATTTGCTCAAGTTGGACAATCCGTTTTCACCCTCTTCAGATTCTTCTTCACTTTTATCCACACTCTCCTTTTCTCTCAGTACATTTGTAGATTTTTCTTCTTCTTCTTCTACTTCTTCTTCGGTTTTTTCACTTTCTTCCGATTCTTCACTCTCCTTTGAATACTCATTTCTTTCGGTTTCTTCATAATTGAAATGGGCGTAGAATAACGTCTCCTTGTAGGTGAAAAGCGGGATTTTGTAAAATCTTTTGCGACAATCGTTTCAAAGGTGCAATGACAGGCTTGAATGTTGACAATAAAAATTTCCCTCGTTCACTTATGCCCAAATTTAATGCTCTACTTTTCCGTCTAATAGAATCACTATGTGATTTTATTTGTTTTAATAGATTTTCTTGGTTTTTAATATTTACACCATGAAGACTCGTATGATAAAACTGATGTTCACTTTATTAAAACAAATTTATCAAACCCTATTCTGTAACATCCGTCTTGTATAGCTTGAACTTTAATGGTAACCAAAAATCCATACTTTTCTTTCCAAGCTTTGCCACATAGCTGTTTAAACGTGTCAAATAACATATCAGAATTTACATAATCGTTATATATGTGTTTTAGGTTAGTTTTATCTTGTTTGAATACAATCAAAACATTCGCATTGTCTCTGATAAGTTGTTTCGGGATCTTACTATAAGTTTGTCCTATATATATATATATATATATATATATATATATATATATATACTGTTGATGTTATTATGTCTTCCCATGGAAAAGTAGTTTCTAATAGTATGATGATTTTCACAAGAAACATCGTCAAATATAAACACAGAATACGGTCTAACCTGGTTAGGTTGCATGACGCTATTACTAGCGTTAAGTTTATAAAAGGTAACATCAGGCATGTCGGAAAGTATCTTGTCCGACAATTGATATTTCGGTTGTTCTAAGGACTTGGAAAATATGTACAGGTTATTAAACCGTAGCCCCTTTGGATGAGTTGTTAAATTAAAGATAATATTGGTCTTTCCACATTTTGAAGGACCACTCACAATACATCGCACTGTGTTTGGAAGAAAACAACCGTGTTTGCCATTGTTGACTGCTGTAGTCTTTTCCACTGTTAAATCATCAATATTGCTAATATTGAATCTATCCGTATGCTGAATAATCATTATTCTCTTCAATTATCAACGATTAAATAACAAGGTTCACTTACAAGACAGCGTTTTTTATTGGTATCCAAGAATCTCCGGATTTATCAAATCCCAACCAGCGTACTTTAACCATGTCTTTTTTCCTTTGCAACACCTTTTCTACAATATAAACATCACCTACTGACGATTTCATCGGTTCATGTCAATAAAATGAGCCTTGCAACAAGTTTTGTTTGTTATCTTTTAAAATATACGTTACAGGGACAGTTGGTTGTACTTTGTACACTATAAACACTTTGTTCGTCCAATTGTGTAAGTATTTTTTAGTAAACACTAAAAGATTTTTGTGTTTACTAAGTATGACGACTTATGTTTCATACCGATAGTTCAATGAAACTTGTTGTAATATTCACTTATCAAGTGTGGTAACACATTGTACCATACGTAAAAACCTCTTCTGGAAAACATTTTGTACATCACTCCTTTAAACGTTTTATTGAATCTCTCAATTATAGCAGCTTTCTTTTCTCAAATTGTAGAATAATGGTTTATTTTGTATTTCTTCATTGGTTCTGCAAATGGTTTATTAAAGTATTCTTTCCCATTATCAGTTTGTAAATGTTTAATTTTATTTTTATCTCTTTTGGTGGCTATTTACATTGCTTCTATTACACTTTTACCCGTCTTGTCTCGTAGAGGTATTGCATCCGCTACTTTTTTAAATCAATTAATAATTGTCAGTATATAATGTATTCCTCATTTAGTTTACTATGCCGACTCGCTTCAATCAAATCCACCTGATACAAGTCATTTATCCCTTTTATAACCGTATTTCTTCTCGGAAAATTAACTCTCGTAGGTTTATGAAGTTCGTCAACAATTTTCTTCTTAGGTCTTTCTTGATGTTGTAGCTTTCTCAACCATTGCACACTAATACTCTTTTTTTTCTTTTTTTCTTTTTTTTTTTTTTTTTTTTGGAGGAGAAGTATAACAAGTAGTTGTTACTTATCTATATGTTGAATGGAGTAATTACCAATGGTAAGGTGCAGATTTCACCTAGGAGGATGTAACCCTTGTCATCATTGCAATAATGTGACTTTTTAGTTTCAGTTATACTGTACAGCTGATGGTTAAAACTTCTTATCGACTTGAATTTCGCAGTAAATACATAATCTTCAAATAAACATTGCTTGTAGTGTTCAAAGTTTACATTTTCCTTGAAATATATATATTCTAAATCCTTATAGCCTATTTATTTATACTATTCGTTGCATTTTCTTCATACAGTCTCACCGAATACAATTTTGACATAAGTGATACAATTTCATCTAATACAACACTATAAGCTTCATCCTTGAATTTGCCAAGTACTTATTTGTTCCTATCTTGATAGTAGTTTTGATGATTCTTCGGATAATTGGAAAAGTCAAATTCGTTGTGATGAACAAATCTGCGAAGATCCTGGTACATGTCTTGAGTGTTGATCCAGTAGTTGAATGCGTCTGTGTCCATGTAGAAGATCCCGATGATTTCACTTTAAAAAAAGGAGACCATTTTGTTATAGTGAAGATCGTACATGTGAGTTTTGGATATATCTAAAATTGTCATGCCTACATACAAAGAGCGATCCATTTTAACAATAGTCTTTTCATAGACACTGCTACAAGGTTTTCATTTATAATTATATATGTTCTAAAGTTTGGTCACTGTACGAGCTTCTGTAGTTTTTTAGGGTCGGTAATAAGTTTCATGGTTTTGTGTTTTCTTTTATTTCTAATGTTTTGCCGAATATAGCATTGTTCATTAATTTTAAAAAGTCTATTTCAAATTTTGAAGTAGTGGATGCTCTTCTTCCGGTATTTGATTCGATATAAGTTTTTAACTAGCATGATTGTGAAAACTCTAAAAGTCTATGAACCTTTGTAATTCGCAATTCCAATTCTAAGGCTTGTTGAACAATCCAAAAGTATGTAACGTAGTGTTATTTTTCATTCAGAGTTAACATTAATTTAGAATATTTTCCAGTTGGAGAACATTTTGAATTTTGCAAGTAGTGGAAGGTCGTAGTAAAGATCGTGCAAATGTTCTGGATATTCATAATCACAATCTAAAATGTATCCGACTTCTTCTTTTTTGGGGATTTGTGAAATATCTTTAAAGGAATCTGGATCAACCCACTTAAAGTTGTTGTAAGGCAGTGGGTTCGACATTGCCCAACCATATAAATTATTATCATTGAAGTACCCCAAGAATTTGGTTGGTTTCGTTTCATCATAATCAGAAAGATAACTGTTGTTGGCTTTCACATGTCTCGTAACACGAGTCAATCCGCCTCTAACGCCTGATTCAACCATTAACACATCGATATCTTTTAAAAGTTGGAGTTTGCATTTAGTCTCTTTTAACATGGCCTGCCAATCCCAACCTGACAGTCTCAGAGAAACCACTGAGGATGCCACTTCACAGTATGGGCGAAACGTCTGGTCATCTTGTAAATATTGTAGATAGTACCTTGACGCGGTTGTCACCGGAAACTGTAGATTCTAGTTATGACACCGGCTGCTTAAGCCTAAGTTCTAAGATTATTATAATATTGTTCGAAAGGAAAACAGAGTTCAGTTAAACTTAACAAATACTTCAAACAGTAAGTTTTATGCAACATTTACGATTACGAGCTACTATGTTTTTTTCACAACTATGGTCAAAGTATCGTGGTTCTCATGTGGCCTTGTAATGACTCACTGGTAGGGGGTATGGAGGCGGGGCTTCGTGAGTAGTGGGGGGAGGGGAGCTGGGCTTGGTGAGGAGAGGGGAGGGATTCTGGTATTTAGCATGCATGCTAGCACTACATCACTTCACGTCCAGCTCTTGAACGATGCACATCGAGCTCCTCTTTCACACACAGAAGAGAAACATGTCTATGAATAAAAGTTTTGTATTTTTCAATCGCGTAGTTAGTTATTGTTGCGACTTAAAATGTTTTAAACTACCAGAGGATCAAGTTGATGGAAGAGCTTGTTCTAAATGTAAATGTTTTAGCTATTGCAAATGCAAATGCAAAACATATCAATTAAACAAAACGAGTGGACTTGAAGAACTACGTCACAGGGTTAGTTTACTTATGCGACGAATGGAAGATGGTGGAACAAAACAAGGAGAATCGACAACTGGAGGATAGAACACATTCTTGTAAAATAACTACTACTCGATATTGTAAATAATTTAAGATATGTTTGTAACACAAAAACAACAACAACAGTTATAATAAGCTAAGTTGAAAATTAAGATCTTGTACGATTTTCATTCGATTGCATTCATTCCATTGTTTTTATTCGATTTACCTAATACTCGAATACAAAAACCGAATGGCTACAATCGAGTGCAAATCGTACAAGATCTTTTTTAAAACATATTTTGAATGACCTTGAACCACATGACGTCACTGTTACCGTCACAGTGCATCACTGTCCCCGTAATCAACTGACGTCACTCAGCTCGTCTTTTCCTTTTGAATTTGACAGCCCACCGAAAGTCATAAATCACTTTTATCAATTGAGCCAGCGTGCCTGTTCCAACACTACTAAGATCTTCTACGATTTTCATTCGAATAAAGGCAATCGAATAAAACTCATACAAGATCTTGGTTATTACTATTATTTATTACTGTTTTTGTTTTTATGTTACAAACAATTGTCTTAGCCACACATTAACACCAATCGTCACTGACCCAACATTTGCTCCAAATCCTGAAAAGTACTACGATCGAAACCATGGGTGGCCTCCTGAAAATACCTCTTTCTCCGATCAATTATCATCATAGTCAAAATATGTTAGTTTCTTGAATATATATTCTTACAATATGTGAAATCCTTGATATCCTACTTTTCTAAATTCAGTATTACTTGCAAACAAGTTTTACTAACAAAATGTATACATAAAGACAGAGTGGACAATAGAACAGTCTGTGTTTCTAATTCAGAATCACTTACTGCTCTTTTCCCCGTTTTGGTAATACATATGAGTGACCTTGACCTACTTAGAGGAGAAAATTGTGTTTGATGTTGTTGACAAGTTTACTTCTACTTAACTCCCAATTACTTTAACCCCCACTCTATGCATGGGTATATAAGGACGTTTCACATGAGTTTATCTCACTATTCAGTCTATATTAACCAGATCAACACTTTATGCATCTATAACAAAAACAATGGCACCAAGAGAAAACCTTAAACATGAAACCATCTTCGATTTTATAAGGAAAGAAGATCAGATTCAAATGGTTGTATTTAATAATCTATCCGATATTGATGATGAAGTAAATTACATTGTCAATGAAGGAAAAGAAGAAGAAGAAGAATTTAATATTTTTCAAGTAGAACAATTAATTGATATTGATTCAGAAGATTTAGCGCTGTATCAGCAGCTGGTTAATAATTTCAAATCAAATCAAAAATCAAATCAGTTTTTATTGTAGTGGACATTTAACATGCATTGCAAAAGTCAATTTTATTTTAAAAGATATTTTATGTCTAGTTAAATAATTTTGTTTCGCCCATACTACAGAACAATCTCTCAAACATACAACATTTCTGCACATTTATACATCCAATTTTCCAACCTCCAGTTCTGGTGTCAGTCTACCCACTGTGTGGTCTCCAAGTTATTCGCCAAAAACTCACCCACACTATAAAAAGCATGGTTGGCTATAAAGCCTTTTATTTGAGTTTTAAACGCCTTCAGCGTTCTGGCGATTTTTATACAATTTGGTAGTTTATTGTAAAGATGGACACCTGCCTCTGAGGGCAAATGCTCGTAAGTAACTGTTCTGTGCTTCCCAGTCCTATAGTTGTCCCTGCCTCTGGTGCCATATTCGTGAATGTCACGTCCCCGAATCAAAGCACACTTAGAAATAAAAAAGGTTGTTGTTTCTAGAATATAGAGGCAAGGTAAAGGCAAGATTCTTAATTTTTTGAAGATTGGCTTGCATGATTCTCTGAAATCAACTTTTTAGATTATCCGAATCGCTCTTTTTTGTAATCTGAAAACTCTCAAGAGCTGATTACTTGCACCAGCTCCCCACAGCACTATGCCATAGACTAGATGGGGATAAATTAAACCATAATACGCCATCTTCAATACCTGAATAGGGCAGTATTTGGCTAAAGTCCTCAGAACATAGATACCAGATGTTAGTTTGGCACATACCGCATCAATATGAGCATGCCATGTCAAACCTCGATCTATGTGTAATCCAAGGAATTTTGACGTGAACACCTCTTCCAGTATAGTGTCTTCCAACAGTACGCTGGGGACCCATTCTAAGTTCTGAGGACGTAAGGTAAAATTTATAAAATTATATTTAGAAGAATTTGTTTTCAAGTTTATGTTTTTGAAATATTGAATGCATTTATTCAATTGTACAAAAGTTTGTTGTTCCACGAGTTCAGGAGCTTCATCTATAAAACACAGGGTTGTATCATTTGCATAATGCACGATTTTTCCCTGGCGCAGAGATGCTCCAATGTCGTTGACATAAACTAAAAAAAGGGCTGGACTGAGGATTGATCCCTGAGGGACACCGTAGCACAGGTTGATAACTTCGGATGATTGATTTGCGATTTGTACTAATTGAGCTCTTTGTCTGAGGTATGATCCAAGCCTCTCCAAGGGCACACCTCTGATGCCATGAGATTCCAAATTGCTGAGTAGTACCTTATGGTCAACACAGTCAAAAGCTTTTGATAAGTCGAGAAAAACACTGAGGGTGGATATCCGACATTCTAATCCCTCCACAACCATATCGACCAGACTCACCACTGCGTCTATAGTCGATTTACCCTTTCTGAATCCTAATTGGTACTCAGTAAGCTGGTTGTGGTTATTTAAAAAATGTAGCATTCTAGTTAAACAAAGTTTTTCAAATATTTTGCTCAAAATTGGCAAAATCGAGACCGGCCGATAGTTACTGATTGAGCAAGGGTCACCCTTTTTAAATATAGGTGTTACCTTAGCTGTAATAAGGAGCAAAGGAAAGACTCCAGTTTTAAAAGTTAAGTTTATTAAGTGTGTCAGTGGCCTCAAGATATGCTTCTAGCATTTCATTAGGAGTGACATTGACATAAAATTTAGATCGTTTGAATTTTTGGCTGGGAGCTCTCTAATAATTCTGCTGATTTCTTCCTCATTGGCAAGTTCCAGCACCATCGAAGATGTTGGGCTTTGACATTTTGAGGGCTTTGATTCATTCAATGAAGAATAGTGCATATTTTGGCCAACCACTGAAGCAAAAAAGTTATTAAACTCGTTTGCCAGGATTAAAACATCACTGACCAACTCATTTCCAATGTTTATCTTTACTTGTTTATGCTGATTATTATTGTTGTTAATGATAGACCAAGCTGTTTTAGAAACATTTGTTGAATACAGAAGTGTTTTTGTTACCTCATATGCTTTGGCTGCTAGAATTACTTTTCTGTAAAATTTTTTATATTGTTTGAAAAAAAATTTTAAAATGTTCATCGAGTGTTGTTTGATAGATCTCTGATAGAAACTTTATTCTATTCCTTGACACTAGGATTACTTTTGTGATCCATTTGTTTACTTTATATTTGCTATTGAGTTTATTTGTTTTCATGGGGCAGTAGCTGTTTAGGTGGAAAGTCAAATAGTCATGAAACATTTTGAACTTATCCTCCACTGGTAAATTTGAGTTTAAGGACAGCCACTCTTCCTTTAAAAGAGAGGCATTGAGAAGGATTATACACTCCGGCCTTGTGTCTCTTATTATTTTTGTAAATTTTTGCTCCCTTTTAAATTGCAAGTTTGCAATTTAAGTTTGCAAGAAGCAGTTTATATGTTTTCTTTCGAAGAAGTGATGGAAATGATTAATGACGAAGAAGAAGAAGTTGAGCTATTGACGGAGTTGGTTGAGACAACTAGTCTTGAAGAAACTTTAACTAGTAGTACCAATAAGAATATTTACTACTACTAGAAGTCGGCTATTTTCCTCATCTTCTGACGACGAATCGGAATAGAGAGAGTTTTAAGTGCTGAAAGTAGTTTGTTTTAAACACAGAGTGGGGAATATATCAGTCTGTGGTCAAATGAAAATCACTTACTGCTCTATTCCCCGTTTTGGTAATATGTATGAGTGACCTTGACCTACTAGCAGGACTTTGTTAATTTAGATTAGTTATATTTGCTTGAAAATTAATTTACTTTTAACCTTTACTGTTTGTTACCCCTACCATCTTTCCCATTTTATTTAAAAAAAATGTTTTCACCCTATCATCTTTTAACCTGAAATAAAAACGGGGTGCCCTGGGAATGTTGTTTAATTGTTGACTGATTGTCATGGAGAAAACACTATGTACCGCTGCAGAATTTGTAATGTGTTATTTCAAGATATTTTGCTTTTAAATATTCATCAGGAAATTTATCACAACACAAATAACAACGAAGTTTTAGCAAATGAAACAGAACTTGAAGAATTAGATGAAATAATATCAACACATCAAAATAAAGAAGAAAAATAAACATCGAATCAAAGTGAAAACCAACCATAAATTTTGACATTTGCTGGCTGATTCTCGTTGAGAGCACATCCTGCATCGCTGCAACATTTGTAATGGCTTATTTCAAGATAATTGGCTTTTAGCTATTCATTAAGAAATATATCACAACAAGAATAACAATGAAATTCCATTAAATCAAGAAGAACTAGATGAAATGTTATCACCACAACAAAATGAAGAAGAAGAACCAGGAACATCGTAGCAAATTGAAAAACAACATACAATTTCAAGACCTAGCGTCATTCAATATGCACCTGCAGCAAATTTCATTGCTACTTTAAATACTTATGCACTACCAGGAAAAGACGTGACGCATTTCAAAATTGACAATGAAAAATTAAAACTTGAGGACTTTGTAAATAACGCCAAATCGTTAGTGACAGAAACACTGCAAAATGAATTAAGAAGATTGAAATTTATTAAATTCGGTCTATTATTAGTTGATTTATTTGTAAATATGCAGAATGAAACATCACTAAGAGGGTTTTTGAACAAAATTCGTACCATCATATTTGGCTCGGATATTGATAATAATTTTTTTTTATTTATTTTATTGCGTTGTAACAATTTTAACATGTCATGCAATCGTCAATATTATATACAGAAATATTTAAAATGTGTTAAAATTCTAAAACTAAACAACAAATTGTCATTCACCCCACATTCATATACATTACTACTACATTACTAACATTCATACAGCCACAATCACACTGCCTTCCTGTCCTGCTATTTAATCTTAATCTTCCCAGCGACTCATCATGAACTCATCCACAGAATAGAATGCTTTAGACACCAAGAGGTGTCTAAGTCGAGTTTTGAATTGAGTTTGGTTATTAATTGGAAATCCTTCAGGGAGTTTGTTGATTAGTCTGACACCAACCTGATGTGGCATGTGGTCTGAGAGTGCCAATCTGTGTTGCTGTGTTCGGAGGTTGTCCCTGCCTCTAGTGTAGTATTGGTGAACGTTTCTGCCACGAATCAAGGAAGAACGTGATCTGCAGTATAGTATCACCTCATACATATAAAGGCAAGGTAAAGTCAGTAATTTTAACTCCCTAAAAGAATTCCGGCACGACTCTCTGTGGTTCAACTTAGCAATTATTCTAACAGCCTTTTTTTGAAGTTAAAAACTCTTTCAATTTTGCTTTTTGCACAACCTCCCCAAAGTCTCACTCCGTATTCCAGATGTGAATACACCATGCCATAATAGGCCATGAGTAAGACACTAGGGGAACAGAACTTTGCAAGATTGCGCAACGCATATATACCTGAAGCAATTTTACCACAAACGTGGTCAATATGATCGTCCCAAGTCTGTCCTCTATCAAGGAACATTCCAAGGAATTTTGTGGAATTTACCGCCTCTAAAAGAGTGTCATCCACGAAGACAATGGGTTGAGATTGGAGCTCCTGCTGTTGCAGGCAAAAACTCATTATGTTGGATTTGGCTTTATTTGATTTTAGATTCAGTTCACTGAAATGTTGGATGCAAGAACTCAGCTCTATAAAAGCTGTTATTTCTAATTCTTTGGATGTCTTTCCTTTAATACAGAGAGTCGTATCATCGGCATATTGAATCAGTTCTCCATTCTGGATCACTGTGTTCAATCTGCACACATAGATTAAAAAAAGGAGTGGTCCGACAATAGATCCCTGGGGGACTCCATGAACCATTCTATTTTTATTTGAGGTTATATTTGAGATTTGTACACACTGGTGTCGATCTTTAAGATACGAAGTGAGCCAACTGTGTGGTAAACCTCTAACTCCAGATTTTTCTAAAAGGTGCAGCAGTGTCTCATGGTGCACACAATCAAATGCTTTGGAGAGGTCAAGAAAAATACTAAGCACTTGTTCTTTACTCTCCAAGCCATCGACAACGGTGTCCAAAAGTTTATTGATTGCATCAATTGTGGATCTTTCCTTTCTGAATCCAAATTGTTCTGGATTCAACAAATTGTGACTATCTATGAAGCTTGAAAGTCTATCATAGAAGATCCTTTCGTAGATCTTACTAAAGACAGGAAGAATTGAAATAGGACGATAATTGCTCGCGAGTGAAGGGTCATCTTTTTTGTGAATTGGAACAACTTTTGCAGTTTTCAAATGTGACGGAAAACGTCTTGTTTCAAATGAAAAAATTATTAATTTTGTGAGTGGCTTCAGTAAGTGCTGAAAGCACAGTTTTAAAAGCCATACAGATAAGCCATCGGCGTCACAGGTTTTTTTTGGGCGCAGCCTCTGAATGGCACTAGCCACCTCCTTCTCACATACAGGGGTCAAGGCCATGGATGCAACTGGCTCTCCAATATAATTTATGAATTGGGGTTTATTAAACATTGGATCCGGTGAAGCTACTGTGGAAAAAAATCTGTTAAATTCATTTGCAACAGTTAGTTTATCTTGAACTATATCTTCTCCAATTTTTATTTCAATTGGTTTGGATTTATTGAAAAATTTTGATTGTTGTGCTGAAGAGTTGATAATTTTCCAAGCGGTTTTTGAAAAATTCTCGCAATTGCTCAAGACTTTATTGGTGTCATATGCTTTAGCAGCTTGTATGACTTTTCTATAAATTTGTCTATATCTTCTGAAAAAGGATTTGAAATTTTCGTTTTGGGTTGTTACGAATATTTTGTGAAAGAATTTGAGTTTTTCCCGTGAGATAAGAATTCATTTGGTTATCCAAGAACAAGTTTTCGGGTGTTTTAATTGTTTAGTATTCTTGAAAGGGCGGGCTATGTCTACGTAATATATAAATCCATTGTGAAAAGCATGATACATGTCATCAACATTATCATAGCTATTCAAATAGTGCCATGTCTCTCGTTTCAACAGATTATTGAGTAGACTGGCGTTTTAGGAATTAATATTCCTGGCAATATTGACTGGTGAAGAATGAGCTTCCAAATTGCATCCACGAACCACAACCCCGAGTGCATAGTGATCAGATACGGCAGTGTTCAGAACAGAGACTGTCGCATGAGGTATGTTAGTAATTACGTTTTCGATGGCAGTACTCGACATAGCAGTCACTCGTGTAGGTGAGTTCACGGACCAATTTAAATTGAAAGTACTTAAGATATCGCGAAGTCGCTGGGAGAGGGGGCAGGTGGGTTCCATTACATTAATGTTGAGATCTCCGAGTAACAAAAACTTAACTGATTTTGAAAATAATATATTTAATAGGAACTCTAGCTTGACAAAGGAAGAGTGGCTACAGCCATTAGGTGATCTGTATAAGCCGATTATACATACTTTTCCTAAGGAATTTGATAAAACTTTAACACCATTAGCTTCAAAGTCAAAATCTGAACTATTGTAAATTTTAAATGGCTCAAATTTTAATGGTTGCTTAACAAAGAGTGCCACACCTCCCCCTTTATTGTTTTTTTGACAAAAATAACTGGCCAATTGAAATTTCGGAATTTGGAAATGATTTATAGTTTCAGGCCTGAAACCATGTTCAGAGACTACAAATACATCTGGTCCCAGCTCGTCACAAATAAGCATAAGCTCGTCTATTTTATTAGTGGCAATTTGAGCGTTTTGGTGAACCAGTTTCATTGATCCCGGAAAAAATGTAATTTTGAATCGTTGAAAACAAAATTTTTTTCGTGATTTTGTATTTTGATATATCTTCTACCATAGCAGAACAGGAAGGTGAATTTACTTTATTACATAGCAATTTTCGATAACCATGTTTTTTGGAACTGGAAAGCGTCTCATGTCATTGGCATCACTTTGACTAGGGGCTCCAATCACAGCGTGAGCGTAGGAGTCATGATGATGGCACAGAGTAGCCATCTCAGGCGTACTGGCAGGTTTCCCACTAGCAATAGAGGATGACTGCAAGGCCCCGTGACAAGGTGTGGTAGCTCGAGATGCTCCTCCTTTGGCTGGGATTTGGCTCTGGTGACTCAGATGTGGAGCGTCGGACGTTGTAAGGATCTTCACAATCATTCCCGCTATCAGACGTTTGCCACGCATAGACAAGTGTTGCCCGTGTCTAGTGAAGAACTTTCGATTAATACCATCCATCCTCAGCAATTCAATAACATGACGACGAGCCAGCTGTTCTATGAAGGCATTTACACGAGATGTGTCATAATGGATGCGATGGTCTGGGTGCAGATCGTACCTGTGTGGCAGTGTGGCAATGATGATCTCGGTGCCATCTGGTCTATCGTTGATGTAGTGCTCCAAACTGTGATATATGTCACGAGGATCACCCGCCGCTACGTCTTTGGTCCCGGCGAGCAGCACTTCGCAGTTGTTGGTTGAGCTCCAGGGGTCTCGATGCACGATGTTTTTCAGTCGGGCTCCAGGCTTACAGATGCCGTACACAGCTGTATTAGTTGTTCGTTCCCTCAGAAGTTCTGCGATATGTCGACTATGGCTATCACCTCTAATTGTGATTGATTTTGTTTTTAAGGATATATATGTTGGTCTCTTATTGGGTTTTTTTTTTTTTTTTGTTATTGTTATTCTTTAATAAGTTTGTATTATAATATCTATGTTTATTGATTATTGTTGTTTCCTGAACTGATTGTACTTTGTTTTTAATTGATGTAGCTGTATGTTTTTCAGATGAAGTTGTAGGTTTACTAATCTTGTTATTTTTGTTTTTTGTTTTATTTGTAACGGTAAACCATGGTTGTTCAGTGCTCTGACCACATTTAAAGATGTTTAGCTCTGTATGCAGATACTGATTTTCCGCTTCAAGAACTTGTATGGTAGTTTTGAGGCTTTGTATGAGCTCTCTGTCTTCCTCCCGCTGTGTGAGTGCGTTAAATTGTAAGGAAAAATTACACTGCACACTAGAACTCACAAAAGTGCGTTCAGGTGTCGGCTCACATTGAACACCGAAGTCAACCATCGCAGGAGTATGGGTTATTTTGTCTGGCAAAGAAGTGGGGTGGCTTGTGAATATTTGATCGGTAAACTGCAACAAGCGAGTGTCAGAATTGATTGTGTGTTCCAATAACCCGTTATATTCCTTTTGAAGGCGATTAATTTCCTGCTTTAGTTTCTTTATCTCTTCTGGAGCTTCTTCGGGTGGGTGTATGTCTGTAGTTCTTCCTAAGGTGACAAAACTTGTAATCTCAGGGCAGGGTGTGGAGTAGGCTGGTGGTGAGACGTCTCTGGATGGTGACTGGTGTGTCGTCGGTATTTGTGAAAAAGGCGGTGAACGTTTGTCATGTATATGGGTTGTGACACCAATAGATGGTGGAGTCATTGCTGGAGATTGGGGCTGGTACTGAACTAGTGGGGAAGATAGCGTTCGCATAGTGACTGGATGATCGCCACTGTGTTTTTCATTACAAACAGTAACGCTTGTTTTATGTTCATCCGTTTTTATTGTTGCGCTACACGTCTTGCCCAGGCAGCTCCAGTATACTGAACCGTTTCTTAGAATCCGTTTTTGTCTATATTTAACATTATTATATATTATAAAGGGTTTACCAGTCTTTGAATTTTCCATGGTAAACGACATTTTTTTCAGGATATCAAAATGTGATTAAAAACAGTGTTATGTAAAGAATCAAATAAAAACAGTTATGAATTATTAGTATATTATTATTATGCAGACTGTAGACAAAAAGTATAGCTGGCAGGTGGTTTCGATCCTGGGCCTCTTGCACAGTGTGGGTGTGTGCTATCAGTTGAGCTATGTGACTGATAACAAATCAAGGAAATCAGCAGGTCAGTAGTCGCGTTACTCCGAAGTTACTTCAACGTGGAGTTGTTGCTGTACTCTTGTTTAACCTTGTTGGTTAGCTTTACATTAAACACAATTAATCATGACTTACAGCAAAACTCTATGTCCAACACGCCTTAAACACGTTGTCACGAGTTAAAATACGCACTTTCACAGCTTCTAACGCTAATCAATCACTAGAACTTCGATAAAATGTTAAAACTACGGAGCGATCAAAACACACGTCTTGTTCTACCAAGATGCCCCCACTCTCCTCAACATAATGTAAGTGAATGTTTTGAAGAGCTCTTAAAGAAACTACAAGAACACGAAGGAAGAGGATCAGGATGGAGTTTGTTAGAAATAACAGGGCTCGATGTGAGAGTACACAAACATGTGTATGGATTGAGAGTAAGTTGCTGTATCCAACTTCCCGAGAAGATTGTTAATACCAAATCTTGTATTAATGTACAAAATTAGGATGCAGAATATTTTATATATGCCATGCTAGCAAAATAGGTTAAAGACAATGTGATAAGACCTAGCCGAAAATATATGGAAGTCCAATATAATACAATTTTGTTGGAATGAATTATCCCACAAGGAATTATTATGCTTTATGAAATGAAATGAAATGAAATGAAATGAAAAATGAAATGAAATGAAATGAAATGAAAAATGTATTTATTTCCTCCTTATAACATATACAAAGAAATATATACAAAATTACATGAAATTGGTTCCCCACATGGGCGGCTGCCTGTGTGAGGGGAAACGAGTCCAGAACAGTCGGAATGTTGTCGGCCACTACTACTAAATAACATAAAGAACAATATAACTTAAAACTAGTTTGATATAAAAGAATATCATATATATGCATGCGCAATAAGAAGGGACAAATAAGCAATTAATACTTATTGTATCAGGAGCTATTATTAGTAGAGACTACACACCCACTCACCTACCATACAAACACACATTCACAGTCACATTTGCACTTACTCACATCACTCCCCTATCACACACACAGACGCACCCTAACAAAAGCACACACTTACACACACACACCCACACAAGCACAACGCAGACATGCATATAAAACACACACACACACACACACACACACACACACACACACACACACAAACACACGCGCGCGCACTTCATCATTCTGAATGTAGTCTATTGTGCGATACTTACGTGTAGGAAGAACGAAAGTAACTTTTAATTTCCGCTCTACCAATTTCAAAAATCCACTGGTTGACAGATTTCTTATAAACATTTATGCTACATGGTATAGGATTCTTAATATGGCGAGGAGCTTTAGAATAAACGATATTTGCGATATAATGAGAAGATGTCGTCGTTATTGTTTTAACCAATCGAGGCGCATTAATTCCGAGATTTGTGGAAGTACGGGTTAGATATGGGTGTTGAATCTGATTGAATATGTTGTTTTTATTTTTGAAAATGTACATCAATAAACTTCTAATATACAGTTGAGATAAATTTAGAACTTTGAACTCATCAAAAAGTAAGTCCGTTGGGAAACGTCGATTTTTTTGTAATGCTGATTTAATTATTGTCTTCTGAGTTATTTCGAGAGGTGAAAGAATAGTTTGGAAGCATCCACCCCAAGCTATAATTCCATATTGAAGCTGAGATTGTATATAGGCATAATATACAGTTTTTAGTAAATCCGGTTCAAGTACTCTATTAAGATAGGAAAAGATAAATATGAATTTCCGGAGTTTATTCCTCAGATAGTTTATATGACTCGACCACCTCATGCGGCTATCGAAAACAATGCCCAAATATTTGTATTCATTAACAAGCTCCACGCATTCACACATCACACAATCATGCTGTCCACCACATGTATGCAGGCGCAGATTGTAATCTACAGGATCGCAGTCGGCTCTTAAGGAAATAGGTAAACATTTTGTTTTGGAAATATTAACAGTGAGCCGACATTGATCAAACCAACGCTTGACAGTGAGCAGACCGCGCTCTGCCAATCCAAAAGCCTCCCTCCAACTGTCGCCTTCAAACAAAATGGCAGTATCGTCGGCATAGAGAAATATTTGGCCCCCAGCTAAATTTATTTTACCTAGATTATTTACAAAAATTAAGAACAAGAGAGGACCTAACGAACTTCCTTGCAAAACACCGTACTCTATTTTTTTATTTGAACTAAATTGGTCATAAATTGACACTGTCTGATACCGATCACTGAGATAGCTTCGAAACCAATGTAATGTCGTGCCCCTTACTCCTATGGATTCAAGCTTTTCGATCAACAAACCCCTGTCCACACTATCAAATGCTTTGGCAAGGTCTATGAATACAACTAACGATTTTTTATTTCGCTCAATAGCGTTATGTATATTTTTTGTAACCAAAAACAAGGCGTCATTTAAATTGTGGTCATTCCGGAAGCCGAATTGATTTTGAAACAAAATATTGTGATCGGTTACATATTTTTCTAATTGGCATCTTACACTTCTTTCGATTAGTTTAGACAATACACTAGTTAAAGTAATTGGTCTGAAACTGACACATTGGTCCTTTGGGCCACCTTTATATATTGGAATCACTTTGCCAAGTTTAAAAATAGTTGGGAAAACACCTTGATTTATACTTAAATTAATTACATGAAGTAATGGGAGTTTTATGAATTCAAAAAAAATTTTAATTAGAGATGCCGGAATGTTATCAGGGCCGGGGGCTGAATTACCCTTCATGCTTGAGACTATATGAAACAGTCCCTCCTCCGTCACCGGTTCCAGCTGGAAGTCGGAGTCCACTCGAAACTCCCGGTCGCTCAACACTGTCTCGGATACAGGAGGAACAGCTCCGGCTAGGTTGGCTCCTACCCCTACGTAATAGTCGTTTAATGTATCAGCGACGTATTTTATGCCTTCAATTTTTGGAATATCACTGTTTTTTAAAAAATGCTCCACAGGAAATTTATCTTTACTTTTGTTTAAACCCATGACTTCAGCCACGTTTTTCCACATTTTTCGTTTATTGTTTGACGATTCGTTAATTAACCTGCGATAATGTAAATGTTTTGCGGATTTAATCAAGGTTGTTAAAATGTTCCGGTAATTTCTAAAGCGAATTTTTAGTTCAATATTAAACGGTTGCTTTTTCAATCTCCTGCTCATCGCATCTCTGGTCCGTATCGATCTCACTAATGCTGTAGACATCCAAGGTTTTAGTCGTGATGTTTTTGATGAAACTTTTTTTACTTTCATTGACATATCAATAATACTTTTGAATAGTTGTACAAGCATATTACTGGCCGAATTGGCGTCAGTAGCGTTCATTACCGGGGACCAATCCCAACCAGAGATAAGACGACCAGCTGAATCTACATCAAAGAAAGAAGTTTTATTGTTGAAAGGAGACTCGTTTGAGTATTTCTCAGTGCAAGATTGGTATTGAGCGGCTATAAAATAATGATCGGTTAATTGAGACTTAATCACCGCGGATTTAATTAAACTAACGTCGTTTACGTCTGTAAATACATGATCTATACAGCTGACTGAGACATCTGTAACCCTAGTTTGAATATTTATACAGCTAACAAATCCTGCTCCATAAAGTACATCGAGGTATCTTTGAGCTAGCGGGTCCACAGTTCCAGGCAAAATACAACAATTAATGTCCCCAACCAGCCAGTACGAACTCCTCCTGCACCGATCGTCCAGATAAGACTCAAGGTCATCGATGAACAGGCCAAAGTCGCTCGATGGACTCCGGTAGACAGACAGCAGCGACAGCCGATCACTGCCAAGCATTATATCTGCTTTGATACATGTAGCACCATGCAAACTCACTTCCTCAGACCGCACACACAAACATTTACTTACAAACACAATCACGCCATCATTCTGGTTTTTACTAGATTTATTCACAATCACATCATACCCATCCATACTCGCATTCGCGCAACTTTCATCTAGCCAAGTCTCTGTTAGTACAATAATATCAAAATTATAACTATAATTATTTAATATAATAAGTAACTCATCTATATTTTTGTTATAACTCCTGATATTCACACTTAAAATTGTTATGGAATTCTTTAGGTTTGCATTTTTTTCTACAAAACATTTAAAATCATCTGCCCCCTCATATACGCATGCATTGACAACTCTGTAATTCGCAATCTCATCTATTACATCGTCCATACAGTAGATTACTGTCCTACCTGCCCAATTGAATAAAACAGTAATAAGTGTATTTATTGAATTAAACCCATGTCACTAAAAGAAGCAACAATGTACATAGGCCTAATCACAACAAAGATAAAAAAGATTTTACGACCTAACTATTTAAAATTAAGTAAACAAAAACAATTCTTCAATAACATAAAATGAAAATATCCAGCATGGTACCAAACATGAACTAATCGTGCTTCTTGAATATTTACTCTTCAATTAGTAATGACTACTAGATGGATACAATGAGGCAATACGATTAAAGTTGCAATAACAATGATAAAAATATATAGTAAATATAAATTATGAGATAAAATTAAAACACACTAAGATAATAATAAAATGCTTTCTATCTCACCTTATAAAACAAATTATTTAATTTATAACCATCCATGAAAAGAGAATTGATATGTAATAAATAAGACGTAGGCAGTACGTGTTTTGATAATGGAACAGTTATACGATCAAAAAGCAAACAATATATTTTAATGTAGCACTATAAAAATAGAAAAAAGAAAAAAAAGAAACTTACATAGTTATTTATATAATTCCTTGGGTAGATGGTGTACATGAAATTTATCCTACAATAACATGAAATTTAGGCTAAACATAAGCAATAAACTTTAAACCATGCGTACTTACATATTCAGTACACTAGACCCACATTTAGACACACTCCACATAACTCAGGTGTTATAAAAAGGATAAATAAGAAATTATTGAAAATACTTATTTAAATTCTTAACATACATAAACATATTTAATATTATTGTGAAATAACGATCGGATTAAATGAAAGAAGAAACCTTGTTATAATCGTGATATTGCTCTACAAAAACACATTTATTACATAACAATACCACAACGGGGATTACTTAGATAAACTAGAGAGACGTATGTGTTTTGATCTGATTGTAAGATGATAATATATAGTTTAATGAAACAACTATAATATATTTAAATATTGGAATATACGCAAAAAAAACTTCTTATCAATAAAAAGTCAGAATTAAAAAAAAAAAAAAAAAACATGTTATTACTGCTATGTAGTTTAACCTAACTCCGAAAGATGATTTTTATCCAAATAATAATAACGAGAGAAAGTTAATAATAGTCTAATGGATATTATTTTTGACAAATTCTTCGAAGACAAATCTTTTAAATTAAAAAAAAAAAAAAAAAAATGTTGCTGTAGTTAATCAAAATAATAAAGAAACGATTACGAAAATTGAGCATTACAAACAATAATTATTAGATTATAACTGTTACGGTAGCTTATAACAACCAGCATAATTAAATTTGGGCCTGTTAAATAAGAAAAACTTAAGACCATTGACAGATTATTATTACACATAGTTATAAGTTTAAAAATAAGAATGAAAAGAAACATATTTAATTACTTATTTAAAATAATGCCCTATAAACAACATACTATTATTATTAAAAATTATCTTTAAAACAAGAAAAATAGAACATGATTAAGGTACCTATTGTACTATGTCCCAGTGTTTCAAGCGTCGGCCGGGAGTGAGTTGATCCTGGTGTTCAGAGGGTCCTGTGTTCCATCGCCGCCAAGATGAGCGGTGCTGTCCACGTCTCCCACGCTCCACACTCTTTTCACCCGGGAGTCTGCCGTCTTCCTGACCAATACCTTTCCATCCCTCGACCAAGCGAAGGCGAGATGGCCGTCCTTCACTAGAGACTTAGCGTAGCCCAATAGTCGTTTGTTGTGTGAGGTCAGGTGGTCGACGATGAATACTGGAGATGGACGCAGAGACGGTGCCAAGTCGGTTGACTGCAGTTTCTTCATCCTGGCTGCGGCGATCCAATCTGCTCTGGTTGTCCTACTCACGAACTGGCAGATTATTGACGGATGGAAACCCTTCCCCTTAGGAGTAGGAAGTCGGTGCGCGGTCGATATGCTCTGGCGATCGTATGCGATTCCCAATGCCTTAGCAGCACACTCGAGAACCTGGTAAATGTTTTCGTTTTTAGTCAGAGGGACGCCCTTGATTTCCACGTTACGGTTCCGCGAGTACTGCTGCAGGTCTTCTACGTGGTTTTCTAAACTGGTAACTCTTGCCTCCATAGCAACATTATCCTTACGGAGTTTACTGCATTCATCTTTCAGGGTTTTATTTTCATTTTCGACCGCTACCAACTGTTGCTTGAGATTCTCGATTGACGTCTGCATATTTCCAAGACTTAAATTAATAGCTTCGAAACCAGATTTATTTGATCGCTTGGAGTCGGCAATGTCACGTTGGATTGACCGTAATATATCAAGAATTTTCGGGTCGTCGGAGTCCGATTTTATACTGGACGTGTCGTTAGCGCACTCGTCACACTTCCAAGCGGCGATGGCCTGCGGTGTCATCGACGACAGTTTAGCGGCAGTGCGAATGCGGCAACAAGCCACATGGTACTGCATACTGCATTCCACACACTTCACAATACTTTTTCCACCAGACACATCGCGGTTGCACTTGGGGCAATTCATTTCCATTGAATTGTACAATCCTATCAAGAAATGGTGTGAAATGATTTTTAATTCTAGCAATATATTAACGTCAATTTATGTTGTAATACCACAAAACAAAAAACTAGCCTCACTATGGTTATTACTATAGGACACCACACCAATAATTGAATACTTATTGAAAATAAAATTACTTCGCACATGTAGAAATTCGAAACTGGGCCTGATCAGACACGGGCAGGTAGGCAAGCTTGGACACTTACGAGCGGCTTATCGGAGCGTCCGACCTCATCCACAGACTGATAAGAACTGTGTGATAAGCTTGTGATGAAGAAGCAAAAAGAAGAAAGTATCAGCTGCATAAACCAAACAGCTATTGTTTGATGTTCAAGTCCACACTTTCTGAAGACCATCTACGCAGATATGAAATATCATCAACGCCGAAGATTTACCGTGGTAAAAAAGCAGCTCGATACTTTGTTGACAATCTGTACGATATCGCTGGAACAGTGGAAAACATGTAAAACAGTGTGAGAGTGATGTTGCCGATGACAAGAGTAGAACAAAAAAAAAATGATTCGTAAACAGAGGGTTATTTGTGTAAGAACATGTTTACGCTGTAACAATTAATTGTTAGTTGTTGCATTATTATTAAATTAGAAAAATTTTATTTAGAAAATGTTAAATTTTGTAAGAACTGAGAGGTTTAGGAGTTTGTTTTGTTTTCAAAAAGTTTTCGATATAATTCTCCAAGTTTTGATACAAAATTAGAATCTTCCCCTTTCAAATAAAAAAGTAGTTTTTCCTATATAAAATAGTTAAATAACCAGTATTTTCATTTCACTTTGACTCGCTGTACGGCACTTAATATCTGACCCATTTAATTGTAACCTAGGACAACATGCTTTCAATTTTTCAAACAAATTTTCACTAATTACATTAATTGAACTTCCAGTATTAATTAATGATTCCTGTTTCACTTTGTTGTTTACTATAACTTCAATAGTTGGTAAAATGTTTAGACTGTGTTCCATATTAGCACTGTTATTGTTTACAGTCGAGTAAGTAATCTTGTCGTCTGCTGTATTGTTGTGTACGGGTTTGTTTTTGTTTACTTTTGCTGGATTTCTCTGAGGGGATCGACACGAGATCCGAATTTGGCCAACTACCTCCCATAAGCTAGTTTTTTGCTTCTGTGTTGTAACCACCTTCCATGTAAAATTCGTTCCAGGTCTATTGTATTTTACTGAGTTATCTTGTTTATTTGGTGGTGTGAAAACTTTGTTGTACTGTTGTGTGTGCTTATGTGTGTTCTTATTCTGAAAGTAATCCCTCGCTATGTGTCCATATTTATTACATATAAAACATGTTTATCGATCTTCTACATTGTTTACAGCACGGCTAATGCTATGCTTAGGTGGTAGGTATGCTTTTACCTCTCTACGTTGTACATCGTTGTATCATACATTTTCTAATTGAATACACATGCTATTTAGGTCTTCATAGTTGGTAGGATTTCCCACAAATACTAATTTACCTCTAGTTTCAGGATTTAATCCTAATTTAACAATATCTACAACATCTTCTTCGGTGGATCTAGTATTAAGTACCTCACTATAGATTTTAAATTCATTTATATATACTTCTAATGGTTCCCCAGACCTCTGTGGATGGTTTACCATTGTTTTTCTTGAGTTTTCTCCCAGTCCAATTGGAACGAATTGATTTAGAATAATTAAGTGAGTTTCACTTACAGTGTCCCTATCTTCTTTACATTTTAATATTTTGCTGTACAAAGGACCGTTTGCATATCCCAAGATAATCTCTAAAATCTCACTGTCTTTTAATTTAGTTTCATTTTTCAAAGCTAACATGTTTTTAATAAATTTGATCAACAAGCTTGCGTTTAACCCATCTGTTAGCTCAAATCTATTTAGATAACACTCTAGTAGATTAGGTAGGCGAGAATTATTCAACGTAACGTTTCGTTGACAGTTGAAATTATCTGCCATTTCTGGAGATGCGACTTCGTTCAAGGGTGCGCTTATCGATTGGCTCATTAAAACCGGTTTTTGAATTCCCTTTACCAAGCTTTGCTCAAACTCGTCTTCTATTTCGTGGTTTCTAGTTATTTCCTGCTCTATGTTGTCCTTCTCTGTTAAATCAATATTAATTTTTCCTACCATTTCCTTCAAGGAATTTAAAATATCCTCGAGGGATGACACTTTAGCTAAAGTGGCTTCATTACTTTAAAAGAAAACTTTTAAACCCTTTCATCTCAATTTGTAATGAGCTAACTTATTACATCACTTATACGGATGTGATACGGATTACATCACTTAAACATCTACTTTACACAACACCCTCAACTCTTTCTTTCCGATTTTCTAAGTTCACTCTAATGTACTCATATTCCTCTCCACCTACTACATGGCCGGACGGGTAACCTATATTAGGCCTAACACCTGACAATCTTTCCCTTTCAAATAAAACTGTAGTTTTTCCCATATAAAATAGTTAAATAACCAGTATTTACATTTCACTTTGACTCGCTGTACGGCACTTAATATTTGACCCATTTATTTGTAACCTAGGACAACATGCTTTCAATTTTTTAAATAAATCTTCACTAATTACATTAATTGAACTTCCAGTATCAATTAATGCTTCCTGTTTCACTTTGTTGTTTACTATAACTTCAATAGTTTGGTAAAATGTTTAGACTGTGTTCCATATTAGCACTGTTATTGTTTACAGTCGAGTGAGGAATATTGTCGTCTGCTGTATTGTTGTGGACGGGTTTGTTTTTGTTAAAATAAATATCTTCAGACCAGACATTTTTATTTATTTAAGTTTTTAATAAATTTCTTTAATTTTTTAATCAAAAAATTCAAAATTGTATTAAAATGTGTAAACATTTTCGAAATTGTTTTATTTTCTTACATTTTCTAAAATTATTATTAAATTGCATTTTCTTAAAATTGTCTAAAATTGTTTTATAATTGCTTCCGGGAGATTTAGCTGTTCTTGAGGTTTCGAATCCAAAATTGACTACAACAAAGCTCGTCTGGCATTCGAACAATCACTCACATGCGAACTACAGAAAAATTGCCACAAAGGTAAAGGAAATCTGATACGGTACAAGTTGCCATGTACTCGAAAGCAGATTGAACGTGGTCACACTCAGAAACTGATTGGAAAAATTGACCGAACGGCCGCACACTTCGACCCACGGACTTACCCCCACTTTAAGTCTAGAAGCTAAACCAACCAATTAGAACCCTCTAAACCAGGACATCTGATTAGGTAAGGCTCACCAAACATGTTGCCTTCAGAAAACAAGTCGCATGAAATTGACAGGAAATTAACAAACATGAAAATACTGGTTATTTAACTATTTTATATGGGAAAAACAACTTTTTTATTTGAAAGGGGAAGATTCTAAATTTTCCTAAAACTTGGAGAATTTATATCAAAAACTTTTGGAAAACAAAACAAACTCCTAAACCTCTCAGTTCTTAACAAATTTAACATTTTCTAAATACAATTTTTCTAATTTAATTATAATGCAACAACTAACAATTGTTACATTATTTTCCCCCTTCAAAAAGAATTGTTTTTTAAACCCTATCTTCATCACATCTCTAAAAGGACTTGAGATTTTCTTACCTTAACAAGAATTTTCCAAACTA